>PVJH01001182.1:70524-228109 GCA_004026705.1 Nesogale talazaci | reverse complement strand
GGGGAAAATGCTAGGTCTTTCATATAACATAATGGAGTCTCTCTATTTTGTTTACCAGCAATGACCAGCAAAGGCCTCCTCCCCACACAATGTTTGGGTGTGCTGAAGGGGATTCAGGCAACTGCATATGAGAGAAAATGGAAGGCAAAGGGTGCTTATTACAGAAAGCAAGGACCAGGGAACAAATCCTTCTGACACTCTGCTAATACATGTGAAATTACTCACAAACTGGCTGTTGTTGATTTGTCAGAGCTATATGTAACACACACGCATGCACACACACAAACAAATTCACTGCCGTAGGAGTCAATTTCAACTCAAAGTGACTCTGTAAGACTGGGTAGAACTCTCCCTTTGGCTTCCCAAGACTATAACTCTTTTTTTCCCCCAAGACTATAACTCTTTACAAGAGTAGAAAGCTTCATGTTTCTCCTGCAGATGGTTTAGTGGTTTCGAACTGGTATCAGTCCAACAAGTAACCACTAGCTACCAGGACTCCTGTCTTTACATAATATTATTTAAATTATTTAACATTAGATGATACATTTAATACTATCAGGGTGTTTGAGTGATTTTAGGTGAATAATGAGACACACACAAAAAGAACATATCTTGTCTTACAAATTATAAAAACTTAAAAAAAAAAGGGAAGACACTTTCAGCGTTCTTTTTCTGTTTAACATCTGTGAGTCTAAAATCCAACTCTATGATGATTTAGATACAGGTGAATTAAGGAGTGAATGATTGGAAACCCAAGAATTATTTCTAAATTTTACAGACCCTACTTATTTCCCATTCTCACCTTGTAAGTTGAGGTAATGTATACATCTGCAGGAGTACCCAAAGAAAATCCATGCTTAGTTGCCTTTTTTAGATGTGAGAGACATAGTGCATTTGAAGTTCATTCCACCAGGTCAGACTGCTAATCAAGCTTTCTATTTAGAGATTATGAAAATATTGCATAACAATATGATCAAAAAGAGCATGATGTGTGGCAGACAGGAGACTGGTTTTGCCACCATGGCAATGTACTCACACAGTCATCTCAAAGTACCAGCTTTGGGGACAGAAAACCTCCATGCCCCTCTTGTCTCACACATCTGACTCACTTGACATCACTCCATGTGACTTCTTTGTTTCTGTGAATGAAAAGGGACAGGAAAGGACAGTGGTTTTGTGTAAACAACTTGAAAAGAGGGGGGGGGAAGGTGGTGTCAGTCATCCATACAGATGGGTTTGAAAAATGTTTCCAAAAATGGAATTACATAGTTGAAAAATGCATGAAGTGTAAAGCGGAGTGTTTTTAAGGCAATACGGTTGTTTTGCTAAAAAAAAAAAAAAAGGAAAAACATATCTTTGAAAAAAAATCTGGGGTTTTGTTATGAGGGTGCCCCTTGTATATACATAAAAACAAACATATCCTATAGAGTAAACAACTCTTTAGATGAAAATCCAAGGGAAGAATTAGAATAAATGTCATGGGTTTTTGTTTTTTGCTTTTGGGTTTTTTTTTTCCGCTCTTTTGTCTTTTGAAATGTTGCTAAAGAGGGAGCGATATGACATTTTTTTTTTATGACATTGTCTTTGTGAGCTTTCCTGTCCTGTTTTATAATATAATGACTGAAGGCAGAGATAAATCCTCACCCCTGCTAGTTAAAGTCAGTAGGTTTGCAACCCCAAACACCATTTCATGAATGGTGTCAGCCCAAATATGTGTTTTAAATTCTAATTTACATAAATGTGACTCCAATCCCATCGGGGTATTGTTTGTTGTTGCTGTTAGGTTACAGAGGTCACATGAATGAAGGCACTGTACATCTTAAGCCAAATGTCTGTGAAAGAAGTACATAGAAAAGAGAGAAAGGGGAGATGTGAGAAGGTGGATTCTGTGTCACAAGATCACAAAGAAAAGCGATGACAAGTAGCAGGGACCTTCACTTTCACAGAAGCGTCTCCCTTTAGCTGTTTGTCCTCATCTTTGTTAGGTGTCATCAAGCCAGTGCTGACCCCATCAATAACAGAACAAGACACTGCATGGTCCTGTGCCCTCCATATAACTAGTCCCATGCCTGGGCCCAGAGCTGCTGCTGCCACGGGGGGGGGGGGGGGAAGGCATCGTGTGGAGGGCATTCTTCTCTTTCCCAGTCCCTCTTCTCTACCAAACATGATGTCCTTTTCCAGGGAATGGTCACTCATGATCATATGTCCCAAGTATGTAAGACCATGTTTAACTATCCTTGGCTCTAGGAACCCATCTGGCTTTATTTTTAAGACAGATTTGTTTGTCTTTTTAGCTGTCCATGGTTACTGACAATACCCTTTCCAGCAGCACTAGACGCATGTGTTGACCCTTCTTTGGTTTTCCTTATTCAATGTTCAAGTGTAACATGCATATAATCAGTGGAAAATACCGTGGCCTGAGTGGGGTGCATCCTACTCTTCAAAGTAACCACCTTTTCCCAATATTCTAAAGGTGTCTTGTGGAGCAGATTTATCTAACACAACTTGTCTGCTTCTTCTTCCATAAGCATCAGCTGTGAACCCAAGCAAGACCAAATCCTTGACATTGCCAAACTTCACCCCATTTGAACATACACCCTCCATAATTGTAAGAAAATGAGTACCCATTATATAAAGCCAATCACTTGAATGTATCTACTAAAACATCATTAGATAACTAAGATGGTGTGTTTTGGTGCAGGTGGATTCTGGCTATTTTAATTGGTCATTTGGGTCACCTATATTACATAATAGGACACTTAAGCTGCTTGCTTTTATAGTTGGTTTTTTTTTTTTTTCATTCAGTTGGCTCCAACTTAGTGCTGATCCCAGGAGCAACACAATGAAACACCGCCATACCCTGCATCATCCTAACAATTATTACCTTTGAGCCCACTGTTCCCATTTTTCTTTTTGAGGGACTTTCTCTTTTGTCAATACGCTCTACCAAGAATGATGTCTTTTCCTGGGAACTGGTCTCTTTGTCAACATGTCCCAATTATGTGAAGGTTAAAAAAAAGTCTAGCATCCTTGATTCAAAGAGCATTCTGGCTGTAGTTTCTCTAACACAAATGTGTTTATTCTTCTGGAAGGGCATGGCTGTTTCTCCCTAAAAACCATAAATTTGAGTGCCATCCAATAAGACAATATTTTACTGATTTTCTAAGAAATAGATACCCTTCTTGAACATTTTGTCTTAATCTGAAGTCTTCACTGACACTTCTTCATTCTAAGTCACCCTCCTGGTGTTTGAAATATTCATGCAATAGCCCCAATATTATAGCAATAGACCAACTGTCAGAGTATAGCAGACAGGTAAGTGGCAGCCACTCTTTATGGTACCAAATATTTGTAATTTATTTTGCAATTTACATTTCTTTATTGTGTTAGCCCAGGCTGGATAGACAAATCTACAGAGTAACTCATATGTGTGTAAAAGAGAGTTTTATATCAAAGGGCAATTGTATATCGAAAAAAATTTCCAGTCCAGCCCCGAGGAAGTCCATAAGCCCAATACTAGCCCATATCTCTGATACTGGTCCATAAATGCCACTTTAGACTCATGTAGCTCATGCAATGAGACTCAATTCTGGAAAATCACAGGCCAGAAAGTGGACAGTTGTCTGGATCCAATGGCTCTGGTTGCCATCAGTGGGGTAAACAAGAAAGTGAACCAGAGAGTATGTCTCACCTCTAGGGAGGAAGAAAGGCTGTTACCTGATTGACAGGCTAGGCTCCACCTCTTCATTCTATTTATCAAGTTGACATGAAATTATGTAACTGACACATTTACATTCTGATAAGAATTAAAAGAATCAATAAATGAAACACTCAACATGTTTTATTTAGATGCCACCAATTTGGTTCTGACCATCATACTTCTGTCAGTTCATTGTAATTTGATTGCTTGCATGATGTTGTCATGCAACTGCCAGTATTTAACATACCAGTAAGGTCACCCCAGATAAAAAGGTAACAGCAGAGTTTCAGATTAAGAATAGACTACTAAGAAGGAATAGGCTGTCCACTTTTGAAGGATTAGAAAATGAAACCTTTATGAAGAAAGATAACTAATTAAATAAAATACAGATTTAATTATCATTAGATTCCAAGCACATTAAAATTATTTTGCCAAAATTTTAAGAAGTATCTAAATGATTTTTCTCAATTTGAGTCCTGACAGCAATACAAAGCAACATGATACCATAGGCTACATTGTATAGCACTGTCTCCAATTAACTAAAGCACAAAGATTAGTATTCTTGTGTCCTCTCATTCAAATAGCATTCTCTAATTTTTTAATGTAGGTTCTAATTACCATTGTAATGGCTACAAAGAACTCACAGATAATGCAAGGTGTTTTTTTTAAAAGAAGTTAGTATGTTAAAATGCAGGTGATAAGTTATCAGGATAAAGATGTTTAGTCAGGCCTTGCTACAAAATGCCTTACAGTTGCCTATAAATGCATTTTAAATTTGGACAATGAAGGTCATCAGGGATCTCCCCAAGGACATTCAGCCCAAGTTGTACAGGTTAGCAGACCCACTCCATGAATTAAATGTGCAGAGGCACCTCGGTTGAGTAAGCCTCAATCTGAAGGGTCTCAGCTCCACATTGTCGGGTCAGTAATGCCAGTTAAAT
The DNA here is from genome assembly GCA_004026705.1 of Nesogale talazaci. Taxonomy (NCBI): domain Eukaryota; kingdom Metazoa; phylum Chordata; class Mammalia; order Afrosoricida; family Tenrecidae; genus Nesogale; species Nesogale talazaci. The sequence goes on along the minus strand of PVJH01001182.1, from coordinate 223,468 downwards.
GGCCAGAGTTGCCCCATCCTTCTGCCCCAAATAATTCAACTTTCCTTGCTTTGTGGACTGGGCAGTTCACCACTGTTTCATGCTCTGGCTCTGAGTCTTGCTGCTCCTCTCCTGATCTCACAGCTGTCTTCTGGATCGAGGAAGTCCACTTTTCCCATATGCACACTATTCAGGGATCCTCAGGTGCAGAGAATATGACACCCCTCTCCTAGCTCTTTCCCATAGTGGAATTCCCACCCCCGCTTCTCAGTGCATTCATCTTATATCCAATAAGATGACAATTCAATTGAATCCGGTAACCAATTATTCACAGGCAAACATTATCAGTGTCTTCCCTCACCTTCATACCCAGACCCATGCAGGGCAGAGTCCATTGGTAGAAGTTACAGAAGTTACAGAAGTTACAGAAGAGTCACATTCAGTAATTCACTGCCCCTGCAATTCTTATCTTTTTTCAAGTTCTATGGGGTCAGCAAACTTTCAACGAAGAGTGAGGCAATACATATTTTTGTCACCACAGGTCATCCGATCTCTGCTTTGGTAGCATGAAAATAATCACGTCAGTGAAAGAAGCTGCCTGAGTCGCAAAGACATTTTACTTACAAAACAGAAAGAGATGAGATCTTACTCTTACCTGAGGTCTGCAGCTGCTGAGCTATATAATTCCTTGCCACAAATAGTTTACTTAGGGTATCACAAAGGTCCCATTGTTTGTTTTAGAATAAGATATCTGCACTCCACTCTGTGTATTCTAAACACACATTTTTTTTTTTTGGTTTTAAAACACTATCAATAAAAAGAAGGTCTAATACTTTTAAGGACTAGAATATGTTAAAGAGAGAGAGAGAAAAAAATACACCCCATTTTCAATCAAGCATAGATTGAGCCACAAATCATAATCGGCAAAAAAAAAAAATCATAATCTGCCTTTCTTTCTTAAAGGCACTTGGAATTTTCACTCTTTTTTGGAAACTCTGATTTATACCCCCTAGACTCAGTTTAAATGTTACCTCTTTGCTTCTGTGACACATCCTTTGACAAGTTTCTCTCTGGGACGGTTCACGTGGGCGGACTTGTGCTTCTCTGTGAGGTTTTCTGTTTTCTGCAGAAACATCAGCAACTCCTCCCTCCCCTCGTGATCCTGTCAAAACAGAGCAGTCTCTTGTAGAGGTCCCTGCATCGTCATAGGCTTCGAGTTTGTGAGCTCTTCAGGAAAGAACATGATGTCTTTAAGGGGTCTTTGGTATTCACTGAACACAGAGGAAGGGAGGCTACATGAGCGGACTTTCCAAAATTGGTGGGAAAATTGTACTATTCTTTCTTCCCATTTTTCCATGAACTTTCTTGAAATATATATATATATATATATATATTCACACACATACCTCTGGATACACATACATGCATGCATACATGCACATATATACACGTATTCTTTCCCCCATATATTTTACATGTGCATATCAAACCAAGCAAAATAAAAAACCTCTTTTATGGTGTCAAGTTCAATTTAGAACAATCCAATGGGGTCACTGTCAAACTGCCCCTGTGGTTTCCTGAGACTGACTCTTTTGGGAGTAGAAAGCCTTCTTTTTTCCCATGTGTGTGCATGTGTACATATTATTAAAAATGCTCGATCTGTCTCCCACAAAGCAGCTGGTGTGTTCTGTCGGCCTTTAGGTTACCAGCTGAGCACTTGTGAGAGAAGGACTAATCCCACGTACAATTAAAAGCCAAACAAAGGAATAACACTGGTTACGTTGGGTGCCTAACTGTCTAAGTACTAGGGAAGTGCAATGGTTAAGTATCCAACTAGTAACAAAAGTCAATGGTCCACACCCACCAGCTGTTCTGTGGAAGAGAGGTGGTGCTGGCTGTTTTTAGAGCTTTATGTCTTTGAAAACCATTTGGGTCAGTTACATGCTATGCAATCATGTCCAAATGAACGGTGAGTTGTGTTCTCTTCTTTACTTTTGTATGCAGGACAGAAGTCTTTTTCAAATTTATAATCCTGGGCGGGCAGGAGCGAACACTCAGTAAGAAAAGTGCACACCTCGGCTAACGCAGCCTTGCTTCTATGCCCAAGTAGTGAGGTCAGGTACGCAGGCAAGCTTACTCAACACGTGATCAACTCTCAATGAGCTGCTCTGCTTCAGCCTTCTGGAATTTTATTGGAAGCAGAGAATGGTGCTGAAAAAACAAGTCCGAGGAGCTAGCGTATACATTCCCATGCCCGTCAGGCAATATCCCATGGGGAATTTTTGGAATTTCGTGAGGACCAGTGTCTTTGAAGAAAACATGAAAGCTATATCCATAAAAATATCTTTGTTGGCATTTTTTCATGGTATCCATCAAAATAGAGCAGTTTAGGAGGCAAATTAGTATCTTTCTTTTTCCTTTCTTTCTAATCCAGTTATATCACAAAGGGGTTTTCCCTAGACATACGAATAAGTTGTTAAAACTATTGTCAACCCCTGAGGGCAGCTAATTTTATAAAGTGAGGTTTGCAATGTCAAGGAAAGGGTACTTTTAAAACTTTAAGAAGTTGGAAGGTAAGAAGGAGTACCTGCTAATAATCTGGTCCTTCTGCAAAGTGTGAAGTCTAGAAGAAAAGAGAAAGATGAAAGGTGGGCTCAATCCAAGGAAAGAACAGATGGGCAATGGTTATGTCTGCCAGAGACATGGGCAGAAACAAGAGTGAGAGAAAGAAAGAAAACTGTTCCTGCTCTCCTTCTCCTCTAAACTGGGAACATACATATCAGAGCTCAATGTGGGTGGGGGCAGAAGGCAGACTTAGAGGGAAGAGCCTGAAATTGCCTTTCTCAGAAGAGAAGACAAGCCCCAAGGGGTCACTTCTTTACAAAGGACAGCCTGGCCTTTGCTCTGCACCTTGGCAGGTAGAGAGGAAGTTGTGCAAGGAAAATATACTATTAAGAATCTGCAGACATTTTTTCTGATCGTTTAAATACTCAAAGGATTATTTCTCACTCGGAAGAAGTGCATTTGTTTTAGTTTTTAAACATAGGCTAATCATAGAACATTCCAGGTCAGCTTTTTAGTCTTCAATCATGGAGGCTTTTGTGACATGATGTAGTTTTATTTCTCAAAGTGTGTTTTTCAGGCTATAAGCATCACCCATGAGTGTATTTGAAATGTACATTTTGGGGTCCACTCAGATCTACAAACACAAGAACAAAGGTCAAGTTTATAATGTGTTGTTTATAGGCTTCTCCAGAGGAGTCTGATGCAGGTTGATGGTTGAAAACTATACTTATATATTTTAGAGAGGGGAAATTTTAGTTACCCCTTGTGACTTGGGGCCACTTAAGTATACTCAAATAAGCTTAGAGCACAGGATTTTCTCTAGGTATAAGTGAGTTTATGCATGCGTGAATGCTTAAACTGCTGAAAGCACAAAGCCACTCAAAGCAGAAATCTGCTAGGAGGGAAAGAGAGAAACACTTCCTGTGCTCCTCAATTTGTTGAAACCTGATCACTACAAGCCGGAAGTGGTTATAAGAATGGACACTTCCTCTATGACTGTTCCCCTTTCATCAGCTATGCTTCCTGTCCTACTAGAATCTGCAGGGACCTGAAATAAACCTTCACAGGTGTTGTGCTGTGGCAGCTGGAATAAATGATCTGAGTCCACTCGGTGATGAGAACAGGGATGAGAGAAACGCAATACTGGGAGTGAGACAGATGAACTCTAGAGATAGAGGAAGTAACGTGTCTACAGAAAGAGCATACTGTGTTTTCTGCGGATGGGAGGAAGACGGTAGGCTATATCAAATCTCTCTAGTCCTAGGAAGACAGAAATCCCTAAGAGACACAATCCCCAAATAAGGATGGGTGATTGTATACTGAATTATCTTTTTGTTTTGTTTTGTTTTTTGTTTGTTTGTTTTTGTTTTTTTGGGGGGGCATCACTGCTCTCCGGTGGTGGGAGTAGGAGGCCCAGCCCCACTGCTGGAATTGAACCTCCGTCCCAGTGGGCCGCAGTCCCGCGCTCAACCACTACGCCACCGGGGCTCAGCCTGAATTATCTTATAGTCACACATAATTATCAACAAGGGCTTATGAACATGGCTCATTCACATGGAAACAGGAACATTTGAGAGAGCCACAACGTTCTGTTCTTTGCTTTCCTGGCTCCCTCCTTTGGCAAGATACAGATTTATTATTTTTCTATCACTCATGTTAGTGGAAAATATCTGAGGTTTTTCTTCTTGGATAACTTTCCACATTGCACTGGCCCCAGGTGCACTACACATATTCCCGAATTGTGAAGGGAGAAAAGGTGAACGTGCTAGAAGATAACACAAACTGAGTGGGTAATAAGGACAGAGATGTATTGTCTCACAGTTTCCTAGACTGTGTGTGTGTGGGACCAAGATATCAGCTTCGTGGTCTCCTTCTTAGATGTTGAAGGAGAATCTGCCTCATGCCACTGTCCAGCTATTGGTAGCTCCATAGCTTTTTTTGGTAGGCGATTGCAGGATCATATAACTACCTTCCACTTTCCCAATTGGATCGTGTTGTCGCTCTCCTTAAAAAAATATTATCAATTGGGAGTTAATACTTATATCATTCCTGAGTTCAATGTCATCAAGCAGTATTGTACATTTGCAACCTCAGTTTCCAAACATTATTTTTCATCCCGGATTCCTTGGCATCTTCTATTTCTACCTCTCCTCCTCACCACCATCACTGCACTCCTCACCGCACCTCTTCCCCTCAAATCCCTTATTCTAATTGCTATCCCTATGGGTTCTTCAATCCTGGGCTCTATATACCAAAAACCCAAAACAACTATATAACACAACTTCAAGAGGGTGACCTCCAATGACATAACACTTCTGAGAGAAACCCTAATATGAACACATAAAACAAAACAAAAACAAAAAATGTTGAAAACCAGTTCACATCCAGCGTGCATCAAAGGGGGGATCAAGTGACAAAGATTTAACTGTTCAAATCAGGTTGATCCCTTTGCTCATCTGCATTCATCCCTGCATGCTTTCTGTTTAGTTAGCATTCTCCTCCCATGCCTCAAGAGAAAGATGGATGGAGATTACAGGAGACTGATTTGCTATGTCGTTCCCACAAAGGTATCTTGGACTCCTACTGTCATTCACAGCCATCTGCAAATCAGAATCTCACAATTTAGACCCTGATACTCATCCTTCCTTTGACTTCTGATGATATGATTTACTGATAGTGATACGCTTCTTTCATGTGGATGGAATTGACACCTCACTTTGATGGATGCTTGTTTGGAGAGAAACCTTTGAGACCCAAGACACTAATTTATCTGATAGCCAGACATCATGCAATTTTTTCAACACATTTCTCTATAGCACCCGTATCTTCCGTGCTCCCTTTCTCATGGTGACTACGGAGTAGGGGTATGTTGTAAGAACTAATTGTTGTTAAACTGGAGCTAGGATTTAATGTGAGCCCCAAATCCATCCCTGGATCGAGGTGGTTTTATTTCTTTTAGTTTGTTTGTCATTTGGTGCCTTCAACTCAGTTCTAATTCATAGTGATCCTTTGCTCAATGGAAGGAAATGCACTTACGGGTGTTGTTAAATTTGAGCCATTGTTTCAATCCCTTTCCTCAAGGGTCTTCCTCTGTATTGATGCCATTCCACTTTACCAAGCATGCTGTCCGTTTCAAGAGACTGGCCTCTTCTGATAGTATGCCCAAACTACAGGTGACAGAGTCCCCACATGCTCCTTAATAGGGAACAGTCCAATGCAGATTGACTTGTTCTCTTGGCAGCCTGTAGCAGTCACTGATCTGTGGTCAATCTCAGCACTGGGAGTGTAGGGGTGGAGTCCAGCCTGTCAATATGGTGATAGCCAATGAGGCCTCGGTGGAGGCATGGCTTCCTCCTGAGAATTCTGGGAAGTCTCACAGTATTTCCTAATTGAAGGTGAGAGACTATAGACTGAGTCCCTCAGTGGCACTGTACTGGCAAGACAAATGGCAGCATGATGATATGACCCTGGGTCCTAGTAACTGGAAGAGCCAGAAGAGAAAACACATGGGCTTACCCTGACAGAACCAGAACTCTGCATCTGGAAGAGTCACAGAGAGACCCCTGTAAGTGCTGATATTCTTCTACTGACAATGACTACCGCTGATGGACCCTAGCCCTGGAAATAAGGAGTCATGGGGAGATCCCTGTCAGTACTGGAATACTTCTGATGCCACTGGATATACAAGATTCTGCACTCACTGTCCTGTGATTGTCCTGGTGTCATTGCACATACTTCATGAGTCAGAATAAGACTTTATAGAGTGGTATCAGACATATGGGCTATTATCAGACTTATGACCTTGGACTGGACTTGTTTGGGCTGAATTTTCAATATTTCACTCCTCTTGAATACGAGCCTTTCCTTTATACCCAGATGTGTTTTGTAAATCCAGGTAGACTAGAGAAACAAATTCACAAACATGTGTATGTATATAAGAGAGAGGTTTATATACAACAGGAATGGAACATTGAGAAAGCATCCCAACCGAGTCCAGTCCAAGTCCATAAGTCTGATACTAGCCCATATGTCCGATACCATCCATTAGTAGTCCTCTTCAGACTCACGAATCACATGCAATGATGCCAGGACAATCACAGACCAATAGGTGCAGGGTTTTGTGTATCTAATGATGGTAGAAGCATCTCAGCACTGGTAAGGGGTCTCCCTTTGGTTTCCCAAGCATCTCAGCACTGGCAGGAGTCTCCCTGTAGCTTCTTAGGTCCCAGAGGTCTGATTCCATTAGGGTATGCCCATGTGGCTTCTCCTCTGGCTCCTCCAGTCTCCAGGACTAAGGGTCTATAGCATGCTGCCATGTTGTCTTGTCAGTAGACCATCTCCAAGAGACTAAGTCTCTCACCTTCAATTAGGAAATACTGTGGGACTTCCCAGGATTCTCAGGAGAAATCCATGCTACCCATTGGCTATCTCCAGATTGACAGGCTAGACTACACCCCTATGTTGCCAGAGTTGAAATTGACACTGATCAGTGACTGTCACTTATGAGTTTATGTGTTTCTTTCTCTAGTCTACTCAGACTGACACATAGTCCATGCTACTTTCAATAGTTTTCTTCAGCACAATTCCATTTAAGCACACTAGACATATACAATTAGGTCTCATCCTATTCCTATATGACCTTACGTTGAATGCATTTATATAATTAGCCTGGGTAGATGAGAGAAACAACTCCAAAAAATTCTTATGTGTATAAGAAAGAGTTTTATATACACGGACAACTGTATAGCCCATCCCAATCCAGTCCAATGTTGTGTCATTTTCCCATATGTCCAATACCAGTCTTTAAATTCTTCTTCAGATTCACAAAGCACATGCAATAATGACAAATGCAAGATGATCACAAGTCAGGTGGGTAGAATATCTTTGAATCCAGTGGCATTGTAAGCATCTTAGTGATGACATGGGTCTCCAAATGGCTTCTCTAACTTCAGAGGTCTGGTTGCATATATATGTATGTATATGCATGTATACATGTCATTGCCTAACTAAGCTGTATTTATAGGTCTAGGCATTAAAGTTAAACTTATATTTTCTGGGGGATATAATCCAATTTTAACAGCATTTCCTGCTTTAATTGTATTCACTTGCTTCAGTGAATTGCTTGCCTTTTGCAATGAAGTTTGAAGTCCATTCATAATGAAAACTTTCCAGTTTTGCTGTTGTTGGTGGTGGTTTCTAATTCTATCTTTTAATATTTCTCCAGATGTATTCCTGTTCTAAATTTCAATCAGACTTGTTGACTGGTGCTTCACTGAATTCATTCTACCTTTTGTACCATCAGTATGTGCATCCACCTGCAAAGGTCGACTGCCTATCTTAGCCAAGGGTGACTTCTTTTCTTTATGGACAAGTTTATATTATTTTTTAGGTAGACTTTTTGACTTAATTACTGGGTAGAACTGATAATCTTGATCAACTTCTAAGTGTAAGAAATGAGATCAGTGAAGCAAAATTAAGCCCCAAAGAAATTGCAAATTAGTCCAAAAATGGTGGTAAGTTTGGTATAGATACTATAGGAAATTCCTCCATTCACAAAACTCCTGACATAGTTAAATATAACCTAAATTCAAACTTGCTTTAACCTTAGGGGTTCATATGTATATTAGCTATGAACGTTTTTAAGAAGGCAAATGGAAAAGTGGATTTATATTCTTTCATCAAAAAACATAGTATCCTGACTGACAGAGACGCCTAGAAGATGTGTATTCAAATATTTTCCAGCAGCCTTCTAATATGTCAAATTGGTCACCACACACAAGACCATACACAATGAGAACCGATGTTTATGCTATATTGATTAAAATAGCCATCCTCATTTGGTTTCAAAAAAAATAAACACATATTTAATCTTTTGAAGTATGCCTGGGTTATACTTCACAATGGCTAGGAAAGTTTATTTCCATATTCATTGAATGAGGGTTGCACATTCTCCACATCTTTATCAACACATGAAATTATCTGACATCATAAGTGGTTTGGTGCTTTGGTGCTTTTGGTGGATGGTCCTTTGGAAGACACACTTGGCAACTTGCTTCTAAGAGGTCACAGTCTTGCAGATGGTTATGGGATAGTGGTACCCTTCACACATGGGTTTACAGTGATGGGGAAATCAACTCAATGATAATAAATAGCAAAATGTTTCTTGATGTATCGGTAGCAATTGTGTGTTATTGTTAACATCTTATTACATATGACCTATTAGCAACATATCCTATATTATGAACATACTATCTATTATAGATTTCCTCTTTTCTGCCTTTTGTTTTATTCTAAATTATGTGTATTGACCTGCTCTGCCCCCTATTGACATATATTGACATATCCTGCCCCCTATGTTCGTGTTTCTAAATTTCTTCTAAACCCAGGGAGCAAAAGAGATTTTCATTTTACTTAATGTGTTTTCCAGTGTTATAATTCACCTTTAATTATTTTATAGACTCAATCTGATCAAATTCCCCATAAACGTCTATGCAATGTATGAACAGTGAAAATATTGAACCTCTTGTAACAGAGATGGAATGCAGTTTGGAATCCAGCTTGCCAGACTACGTCACATACTACTTTTTTCATAAAATTTCCATTTTATCATTTAAATTAAAATCATGCAAGATTGAGGGATATAAAATTGACAATATTCAGACCTATCCGCAAAAGATGCAACCTAAATATCTTCAATTATCACATGCAATTCAAATCCAGGATGTCTGCGTTATGCCTAATCTTATCCATCAACTCCAAATTTTGTTTCTATTGTCTTAGAATTTATGAATAAAACATACGAGTTATTTTTTCTCAACTGAGCCCAATATATGGCTATAGAATTGGGATAACATAACTTTAATAAAATCCTTAAGAAAAACTGAAAATATATAACAAACTAGTCACTAAAATTACTATGAACACTTTGAAGGTCATAGTAAAGGTAACTCAGTAAAGGGTATACTGAGTGTCGTGTTATACACACACACATATATGTATATATATATATATATATATATATTTATGGATATCCTTAGTGTGTATATATATGTATGTATCTCCTGGTTCTGCTATTTGAACAGAATGCCTTTAGTTATTTTCTTGTTGTTGTTGCACCTGACACTGTTCTCTGAGTGATTTTTCACCACCCCATCTACAGTGCATGTCGTGTAATATACCATTCTTGGAATTGTTCTTCTTTGGTTCAGATGTTTATTCTTGACTTCTAATCTAGCTAGAGTTGCCATGAGGAGAGCTTTACTCAATGATAATGGGTTGGAGATTTGTAGCCTTTGCAACTGACTCACAAAACATACAAACTTGAGGGTTACAAGATTGTGGTTGTGATCTTTTAGATGGAAGAATCATTTTTGATGCAGGTTTTGTGAATATGTTTATATAACAACAGAAATTATATATATTTGAGTATTTTGAATAAATATATGTTCAAAATATTGCCAGATTGACCATTCTAAAAAAAAGTATCATGTTTGTAAAGATTTAATTTATATGTACACACATATGTGTGTGTGTATATATATATATATATATATATATATATATATATAATCAACCGAGTGACCAATCTAAATAAAAAACCCTTGCATCTCTAGCCAAAAGAGATCAACAGGGACCATACTCCTCCACTGAGATAGTTAATGTTTTTTGTGCCATAATGGCCAGTGAACACATGTGGGATTAATTGAAAGGTGGAGAGATAAATCAGCTTTCTTGTCTCTAGCTCTTTGATCATCAGACCAGTTTGTGGTTGGCTTGCTTGTTCTGTGCTCTATTTGCAAGCTACACTTCAACAATGCTGTAAGTTGAAGTTCCTTCAAGACTCAGCTGTCTATTACCTTAACTTGCTAAACTTATTAGCATTCATGTTTTGGTTCTCTAGAGAAACTTGTCTAATCTCTCTCTCTCTCTCTCTCTCTCTCTCTCTCTCTCTCTCTCTCTCTCTTCTTTCTCTCTCACTCTCTCATATATCTAGCTAGCTAACTAGTTATAACTATCTAACTATCTGTGAAATTATTAGCATTTGGGTTGTGTTCCTCTAGAGAACCCTGTCTAACATATATATAATATGAAATAAGCAGTTAATTAATCTATAAAACAGTACAAATGGCTCAATGCAACTCACTGCTGTGAGACACTGGCAGTCTCTCAAGTCTTGAGGACCACAGGGTAGTTCTATATAGAGTAATTCAGGCTATCCTGCTACAGGCAGCAAATAGCAAGGCAGGTAAGTCACCAGTCAGTCAGTCAGTCAGATGACAGGGTCCAACAGTTCCCAGTTTGAGAGATGTACATTCCAGTAGTGTGTCAAAGCACATTTCAAGGAACCTCAACTGACAGCGACATAGTCCATGGACTAGGTGTCCCACAGGTAGTATAGCTTGTAAATTGAGGCACAGAACACGCAAGCCAACCGCAAACTGGTCTGATGATCAAAGAGCAAAGACATCTCCCCACTTGAAACAATCAAATAAGTCATACAAAATATATAAAACAATGCTTTTTAAATGTTTTGGACATGAAAAAATTATAGACAGTAGTTCATGAAAGATGGAAGCAAAGGAGACAAAATTTATTACCTCCCTATTTTTTTTCCTTTAAGAAATATCCAAATCATGTTACAGAGAATCATTGCTTAGGAAGAACCTAGTGGATTCTCTGGTTTGAGGAACAAGGCTGAGTATAAAGGTAAATGAAGAAAAGCCATCTATCTTTTGTAGAATTCCCAGCTTCTCAGAAAGAAGTTAACTTTGAATATTTAATATGTAAAGAAAATAACTATTGCCATGGAAACGATTATCCATGGGTGGTATGAACAAGCATCTCAACCATCTAGGGACAAGAAGAGTATCTCTTTCCATCATCAGATTGGAAAATTTTATAATAGCTTAAATATTGAACGTATATATCTGAAAGCTATATATAATGAGATAATTATCTTCACAATAAACACGTCTTTGGTCTTACCTAGTATATTTTAAATGTAACCAAAAGATTTCTTGCATCCAACAATATAAAATCCAGTGTTTGACATTGAATTCCATATTACCATATATGGAAAGAAGTAAAATACTTACAATATTTAATTAAAATAATAAGTAATCAATATAAAACAACTCAGAAACAACTTATAGTATAATAAGCAGGCTAAACAAGGATGGCCATACTGAAGAAGTTCAAATATTATATTTAGACATGTGAGGGTTTAAAATAATCAAAAGTTTAAAGCTGTGTTATTTTTGTTTAGAAATATACTAGTATTTGGTTGATGATAGATTTGACACTATAGAAGAAAATAATAATAAATTTAAATGCTTAATACTAAAAACTACCCACAGTGAAAAAAGGAAGTTGAATATTTAAAATGAAAAAAGGCATAGAGCTTTTTTTATGAATATGTATGTTCCCTAAAAGTTAGAAGAGAAAAATATTTTGTATAAATATCGGATAAAATTTTATCACATTGGAATTTGTTTATAGGCTTACAGAGTCACAAACTCCAAGTTCAAGGACTATTAAGAAAAACTCCACCAAACCATATCATAATGAAATTACTCAACAATAGTCTTATAGGCTGTGGCAGTCATTTGCTTATGTTAATTTTATGATTGAAATGTAGGGGTGGAGTCTAGCATGTTAATCTGGAGATAACCATTGAGTAGCCGATGAGGCCTCTATGTGGGCATGGCTTTCACCTGAGACTCCTGGGAAATCTCACGATATTTCCCTCGTGAAGATGAGAAGCTATCTCCCCCAGTTTTTGGGAGTTAGTTTCGGAGATGATTAACCACAAGCAACATAGAATGGCAGCGGCTGGGAGGCTGGAGTAGCCGGTGGAGAGAACACATGGCTTTGCCCTGATAGAGCCGGACCTCTGAGGCTGGAGCAGCCACATGGAGGCCTCTTCCAGCGATGAGTTGCTTCTGCCACCATGGGATGCTGTTGATGGACCCTGAGCCCCGGAAGCGAGGACCCATGGGGAGACCCCTGTTGGTGCCGGGACTCTGTACCCACTGACCTGTGACTTCATGAGTCAGAAGGAGACTTTATGAACTGATTTTGGGCATATGGGTTAATACCGGACTTGTGACTTTGAGCTGGACTGGGCTAGGATGTTTTCTCAATGTCCTGCTCCTCTTGAATATAAACCCATTCCTTATATTCATATGTGTGTCTATTCAATTTGTTCTTCTAGTCTACCCGGACTGACACATGGGCTATATTCATTGCCAAGAACTACTGTAACAAATCACCACACATTTAGTGGTTTGAAGTAATACAAGGTAAGAGAACTTCAAAATCAAGGTGTCATTAAATCTGTATTCCTTCTCACAGGTCTGGAACAGAATATCATGTCTCTTCCTTACTTTTGGTTCTCAACATCTTTTGGTTTTTGACAACTGTATACTATAAAATTACCTTCACATAGCTACATCCTTTGTGTCTCCTCAAATTATTTGTTTCAAGTCTCCATATTACTCTTATAAAGGGACATATTATTAAATTTATGTTCCACCAAAATCCTTCATTTAATTATATCTTCAAGGACCATTTTCTAAACAACATAGAAACCTAGGTCATTTACTGAAAGAGCTTATACCATGAAACATACAAATTCTCAAAAGTTTTAAAATAATTCATGCAATACAAAATATATTATCACACCACCATAAAATTAAATTAAAAATCAATAGTAGTGATCTCTTTAATTTAATTTTCAATTTGGGACACCATACAATACTTGTAAAAACTCCAACATCTGTCAATTTGTTTGCAATGGTAAGATTTACATTGAAGTGCTGCTGTGATTCTGGGAGCTGTTGATATTTCCTACAAGCAGGGTCAATCCAGGGGAACAGATGTCACAACGAAAAATAATAATGTACTTCAAACTGAGCATAAAAGGAGACTACAACATATCAAAAAGTCTCAGATGTCACTAAATTAGTACTCACTCAGTACCTATAATAATTTTATAAGTACTTTCTAGCAATAACAGCCTGCATTGAAAGAAGGATCTTAAATAATTTCAGCATATACCTTATGAAAAAATATGGAAGAGGAAATCAAATCCTTTGTAGCCTGAACATATGCTTTTGAAATATAATCAATAACTGGAATATTGAGAAAATCTATAATCTTGAAAAAATTTCAAACTGGTTGATAAGGGAAAAGGAGAAGGTGTTAATTGCCAGTATCAAAAAGGAGAGAATTGACATCACTACATATTCTATGTATATTAAAAGGATAATAAGAGACTATAATGAACAACTTCATAGCTATATATTTCCAAATTTAGCAAAAACCAATATATCGAAATGTTGTTGTTGTCAAGCGCCATGTAATCTGCCCAGAACCAGCGACCTTATGTGTAAGACACCTAAATTGGTCTCGCTCTCTCCACACAGTCATTCTTATGGTAGAGCCTACTGTTGCAGTGAAACCATCTTTTTGTGAGCCTTCCCCTTGTTAGATGCCCCTGTACTTTATTTTCAATATTCTTGTCCAGCACCACGATTCAACTGAAGTCATTCTTCTTCAGTGTTCTTTACTCCATGTCCAATTTTCCCATGCATATTAGATCATTGAAAACATCACAGTTTGGATCATAAACATCTTAGTCCTCAAAGTAGCATTTTCGTTCTCAATACTCTAAATGGGTCTTACAGATATACTTAATGCAACACATATTTTGATCCCTGTACCACTGCTTTCATGAGCATTGGTTGTGGATACACATGCATGACAGAATCCTTGACAAATTCAACCTTTTTTCAGTGCATCCAATTGCTGTCTATTGGTACAGTTGTGAGGATTTGGATCATCTTTACACCAAGTTGCAAACCATTTTGAAGGCTGCAATCCTTGAACTTCCTTAGAAAGTGCTTCATGTCGCCTCTATTTAAGTAAGTTTGTGTCATTATTGCAACTTGTTAAAAATACCTTCCTCCAATCTTGATTCTGAATATTTGTTCATAGAATGGAGACTCTTCAATGATTTGTTCAGTGTACAGATTGGCTAATACTGTGAGGTGATACAGCTTTGATTCATAGTTTTCCTCATTTTTATCTTGCAGTACCCCCTAGTTTGTTTTGCTCAGCTGCCTCAATCCATGTATAAATTATGTATAAGCATAGAAGCATTTTGGAATTCTCATTCTTCTCAAGGTCATCCTTTTTTCATTATGGTTCACATCGTCAATGACTCGGAATAGTGAATAAAACATAAGTAGACATATTTCTGGTATTCTCTTCTTTGATTCAAGATCCATCTGATATCAGCAATGAAATCCCCTTGTTCCACACCCTCTTCTGAATTCAGCCTGGACTTTTAGCAACTCCTTGTCAATGTAATGCTGAAACTTCTGGGAGATGATCTTGAGCAAAATTTCACTTGAATGGATGTCAATGAGATCATTCCATAATTTGAGTATTCTGTTGGGTCATTTTTCTTTGAAATTGAGACAATTTAGATTTCTTCCAATCAGTTGGTGAAGTCTTCCAAATTTACCAGCAAAGACAAATAAGTATTTCTGATGTTTTAGCAGCTTATTGAAATTTTAAATGTATTCCTTCAGTTTGGAGACTTAATTTTGTCTTATTCTTTCACACTTCAGTCTGAACTTCATCCTTTAGTCAATTGTTTCTAGTTCATATTCCATCTCCTGAAATTGTAGAATGTTCAATTTTGGTAGACTGTGTATTCTTGCTATCACCTTTTGATGCTTGTTGCACCACTCAGTATTTTACCCTTAGAATTTTTAAATTATGTAACTTGAGGATTGAATACTTTCTTGACATTTTTCAGTTTGAGATATGTTGAATATGTTCTTCCTTTTTATTCTTTTTATTTTTCCAACTCTATGGCAGTGTTTTTAGGATTTTTACTTTATCTTCTTGAGCTTCCCTTTAACATTTTCTGTTCAGCAAATTGACTTCATTATTTTTCCCATTAGCCTAAAATACTCTATGATTAAGGGCAAGTTTCTGAGTCTCTTTTAACATCCACTTTGGTTTTTTTCTTTCATCCTTTTTTTCTTTTTAATGATCTTTGGCTTCCTTCTTGAATGGTACTCTCTGTCTTCCCATAGTTTATCATGTCTTTTGTCATGCATGTATCAAATTTGTTCTTAAGATGTTCACGAAATTCAGGAAGGATAGATACAAGGTTGTACTTTAGCTCTCTGGCCTCACTTTAATTTTCTTCAGCTTTAATCCAAACTTACATATGAACAACTGGTGGTCTGCTCCAAAATCGGCACCTAGACTGGCTTTAGCTGCTCCATTATCTCTTTCCACAAGCACATTCAATTTGATGTCTATGTATTCCAGCTGAAGAACTCTAAAAGTTGCCTTTTGTGTTGTGAATAAAGTTATTTTATAGAAAAAAGTTGTTGGTCTCGCAAAGTTCTATCATGTGATAAAATTTTATCCTGTTTCATTTCTATCACCAAAATCATATTTTCTAACTAATACTCCTTTTTCTTTGTTTCAACTTTTGCAATCCAATCACTAATAATTATCAGTGTGTCTCAATTGCATTTTCCATCAATTTCCTACTGTAATAATTAACAAAGTTTTCAATTTTGTCCACAGTCAATTTAATGGTTGTTGCATAAATTTGAATAATAATAGTGACCTTGAGTAGACATATACTCCTACTACAGGCAGAAATGTTACCTATCTTTTTTTTTACAATGAATGCAATGCCAATCCTCTTGTTTGTGTCATACCTGGCATAGTATATCATATGATTTTATGACTCAAAAAGTCCAAAAGAAGTCAAATATTTTCAATCATATCCAGGATATTGATACTTATATGTTCCATTTTTGTTTTGATGACATCAAATTCCCTAAATCCACATTTCACACATCCCACCGTCTTATCATTAGCATATGTATTTGTAGCTGTTTCTGCTTACTTTTGTGCCTCACTCTTGTAAGAGTAGATTAGCCTCTAGCATTCATGGGGGTCTGTAGGAGTAATTGTATGGTTATATTTTATAAAGATCACAGCTAAATCATAGAAGATAGGAGAGGTAGGAGAGAAGGTGGAAAAAGGAGTGAGACACATTTGATGGTCGCATGCTCACCTCTGGGACTGCCATGATCTCAGCAGGCAGGTCCCTGCAGAGAGTGGGAGGCATTGCAGGGTGGGGAGAGCATATGCCCTTGATTGCTGATCAACGTCTCTATATACTTAGGGGCATGAAAGTCATCCCCCCATTACAGGTATCCCCATACATCACCGGTGAGAGGTTGAGACGGAACTGCAGGAAGGAGATAGAGCTCAGTTAATGATGAAAAGCAAAGATATCATTTATTGAAGATAGGGAAGGTCCTTTGGGAAGGGAAGGGACAGCAGGGAGAGAGAGAGAGAGAGAGAGAGAGAGAGAAGCATCTTGAGCTCACTGCAGGTCCGTGATGAGTCGGTTGCTAAGCAGAACAGGCAGCAGCTGCAAAAACACTCAGCGGGCTGGATAAATTTCCTCCACGGGCCACATGTGGCCCGTGGGCCATAGTTCGAGGACCTCTGCATTTGTCACATGCCATGTGAATTCTGACACAAGAGATTCTTCCTGAGGCACTATCCCTGGCAATGTTCTGCCTCCATAATTAGGCCTTAGCATCTGACAATGCTTTCAAAGGTATGTTTAAATTTGTCAGCAGCTAGTTCTTATGAAGAGAGCAGTCAGTTCCTTCTTCACTGTCTGTTTTTAGTCTAGAAGCTGCACAGAAACAACTTCACTTAGAGAGAACCTGCTGAAATTGAGTGACCAGTAACATAGGTTCCAGCATCATGGCATTGCTCATTTCATCACAGTATGCCAAACTGACAGACAGGGAAATACAAATATCAAAATTCACTCAAGAAAACCTGTTGTTAGGTATGCTCTCAAATCATTCAAACAGATAGGCTGTGAGTTTACATAATTTCCAGTCCATTCTAATTTATAGCAGTCACATGTCGCTCACTACCCTATCCTGTATTCTCATCAAATGTGTTGCTATGTTGCTATCACTTAATGGATCCCCCATGTCAATCCATTTAAGTTATGTTCTTTCTGTTTTTCCATAAGTATCTGTGGCAGTCATGTACTTGTATGTCAATTTCATGATTGGGAGTCTAGGAGTGGAGTCTAACTTGTCAATCTTGACACAGCCAATGAGACTTCTGTGTGGGCATGGATTTCTCCTGAGAATTCTGGGAAGTCTTACAGGATTTCCCAATTGGAGAAGAGAGACTTGACTCTCAGTCTCCAAGAGACAAACTACTGACAAGACGAGATGACAGCATGCTGATCAATCCTGATTCCTGGAGAATGGAAGAGCCGGAGGAGAGGCCACATTGGCTTGCCCTGATGGAACCAAACCTCTGGGGTCGGCAAAGCCACATGGAAACACCTGTCAGTGCTGAGATGTGTCTACCACCACAGAATGATACTGATGGACCCTGACCCCCGGAAGCAAGAAGTCATGGGGAAACCCCTGCCAGCACCAGGATGCTTCTAAGGAGTATTTTGGTTATACTTCTTTATTATTATTGCAGTCCATAGAATTGTCAATACTTTTCTCCAGCACCAATTCACACGCATCAATTTATATTTAGCCTTCCTTATTCACTGTCCAACTTCCACATGCTTATGAGGGCATAGAAAATACTATGGCTGGGATTAGTTGCTCCTTTGCCTTCAAATTGCCATCCGTACTCCTCAACGTTTTAAAGAGGCTATGTGCAGCTGATTTACCCAGTGTAATATGTTGTTTGATTCCCCGATTGTTGGTTTGATGAGCATTCATTGTGGACACAAGCAAGATGAAATACCTGACAAGTTCAACTTTTTCTCTGCTTATCATAATGTTATTCAATTCAGATCCATTGGACCATTTGGGGAGATTTTATCATCTTTACATATTTCAAATCCTACAGGAGGCTCCCGTCTCCTCAGTTTGAATCTGCATGTGTTCCACATTTTTCTCACTTTGTGCAAGTAAATCTGAGTATCCCAGGTTGTTAGTAATCCTTCCTCCAATCCTGCTGCCCCGTGTTCTTTCCCCAAATAATCCAGGTTCTCTGATTATTTCCTCAGAATATATATTCAATAAGTATGCTGAAAGGAAAAAAAAAAACGCTTGTCCTGATTTTTGAACATACAGTATTCCCTGTTCTCTTTGTACAACATGTGCAGGTTCTGCATTAGTAAAATGATTTACAATATGAATCTGAAATTCCTATTTTCTCAAAGATTTTTTTATGAACCACACAGTTCAATTCCTTTGCAGAGACAACTAGCACAATTAGATATCTTTCTGATACTCTACACTTTGAACTGAGATTCACCTGACATCAGCAAATTAAAACCCTGGTTGCAAGTTTCTTTCTAAACCTAACTTGAATTGTCAGCAGTTCCCTGTTGATGCAACAACTGCTATTGAATTATCTTTGGAAATATTTTACTAACATGTTGTCTTAATAGTATTGCTTGATAATTTTCTCAAGCAATTGGTCCACCTTTCTTTGAAAAGAACACACACACATATCTCTTCCAATCAGTTGGCTAGGTAGATGCCTTCAAATATATTGGCTTAGAAGGAGTATTTTCAGTGCTTTATCAGCTTGTTGAAACATTTCAATTGGTATTCTATCATTCTTAGAGGCATGCGTTTTTCTTATGTCTTCAGTTCAACTTGAACGTCATCCTTTCATACCATTGGTGCCAGATTCTATGTTACCTCTTTAAATTGCTGAATTGTAATAGGTTCCTTTGGTACAATAGTCCTTCCATTCTCTTTTGATGATTGCTTCATTATTCAAAATTTAACCCGTGTAAATGTTCACTATTAAAACTCAAGGCTTGAAATCTTCTGTTGGATGTCTCATCTTGAGGAATACTAAGGACGTCTTTCTCTTTTTATATTTTTAATACAAGACCTTGATCTTTCAATGAAATGTTTTATTTTTCACAAGCCACCCATTGTAACCTTGTGTTCATTTCTTTTATGTCCTCTTTTATTCTATTTCCTTTAGTTACTCTAAGTTCAAGAACAAGTTTCATAATTTGTTTTGTCACATATTTTGGTCATTTTTTCCTTTTCTGCCTACATAATGACTACTTTTTTCCCCAATGATGTTATTGGGGGCTCTTACAACGTTCACTATGCCATTTGAAGCAAGCATATTTGTGCACATGTTGCCATATTCATTTCCAAATATTCTTCACTTGAACCCTTGCCATCAGCTCCTCTTTCACCCTTCTTTTTTTAAAGGAGTCATTTTACCGAGGGGCTCATACAACTCCCCTCATGATCCACACATACATCAATTGTACGCAGGCCATGTTTGCACTCTCGTTGCCACCATCACTCTTAAAACAGTCTCCCTCCACTTAGGCTCTCAGTACCAGCTCCCCCTATTTCCCTTCCTTTCCCCACCCATGAACTCAATAATTTACAAATTATTATTACTTTTTCATATCACACACTGTCCAATGTGTCCCTTCACTTACTTCCCAGTTGTCCATGCCCCAGAGAGGAGGTCATATGGAGATCCCAGAAATTGGTTCTCCCTTTCTATTCCACCATCCTCCACCCTCCCAGTATCATAACTCCAAACACTAGTCCTGAGGGAACATCTATTCTAAATTCCCCATGTTTCTGACTCCAGTGTACATTCCCTGGTCTAGCTGGATTTGCCTGGTAGAACTGGGATCATGATAGTGGGTAGGAGTAAGCATTTGAGAACTAGAGGAAAGTTGCATATTTCATCATTAATAAACTTCACCCTAACTGGCTCAACTTCTCCCAGAAGTCCCTCTGTAAGAGAATGTCGCTTCACCTATTGATGGGCTTTGGGTCCCCAATCTGTACTGCCCCTCATTTGAAATGATATAATTTTAGTTCTTTGATGCCTGACACTGGATCCCTTCAACACCTCATGATAACAGAGGGTGGTGTGCATCTTCCATGGGTTTGTTTTTGTTATTATTGTTATCATTGTTTTATTTTCTTTGGTTGCTTCATTTTAGGATGCCTTTTTGGGGGTACATGTTACCTCTGCAGGTGTAGCTAAATAAGATAGGCTGGAAAAACCGTTTGGAGGTGAAAGCAGTGGGACTGATGGTTCCGGGGTGGGGGGGAGGGGTAAAGGAGGTGGTGTTGACCAGCCCAGGGATAAGGGAATAACAATTGTTCAAAATCAGAGACAAGGTGGGTGAGAGAAGTCCAATAGGGATTGATCAAGAGTAATGTAACAGAGAGAAAATACTGAAACCCAAATGGAGGCTGAGCATGTTAGTGGGACAAGAGGAAGTAAAAGGAAATAGAGGAAAGAACTGGGGTGGGGGTTAAAGGGCATTTATAGAGGTCTAAATACAGGTATGTACATCGATGCAGATATTTATATGTGATGATAGGGAAATAGATCGAGGACCATATACTTATAGGGCTAGCAGTAGAACAGCAGGTGGGCATTGAACCTCCATGCAAGTACTTTCTCAGTGCAAGAACGTTTTGTTCTATTGAATTTACGTTCTTTTTTTCCCTTACCTGCCCACCCTTTGAATTTGCATTTCATGATGCTCCCCTTCCCTAGATGATCACTGAAGGTTAATGTGTGTGTAAGCAAAGGTGGTGAGGAAAGCTGATGGTGCTCAGTTATCAAAAGACGTAGCATCTGGGGTCTTACAGGCTTGAAGGTAAACAAGCAGTCATGTAGCTCAGAAGCAACAAAACTTACACGGATGAAACACACCAGCTTGTGGGACCACAAGGTATCAAAGGGATCAGCATTAGGCTTCAAGAACTAAAAATCACAATATTGAAAGCTTACTTTTCTGATACGATCGCTGATGAAAAATGTTTACATAAACAAATGTGGTGAAGAAAGCTGATGGTGCCTAGCCATCAAAAGATATAATGTCTGGGGTCTTAAAGGTTTGAGTAACAAGTGACCATCCAGCTCAGAAACAACAAAACCCACCTGGAATGACTACTTATTTATGTGCAGTGTCCTTGATGATATCACATATGCTAAAATTTGACTTTATTTTGGAGGAATAAAACTTTTACAAGGAAATGGACCCATTTTCATTGGCCATTAGGCCAATCTAATATAAGCGGAAGCACTTATCACTAAAAGTTCAGTCCTTGAGTTCTGTCCTTAAGAACTGCCATGTAGTGGCACCTCCATAACATGCATATTGAATGACATCTGGATGGCAGTCGGAACAACAGGAAGAGTTGATAGATTTGGGGATATTTTTGTACAGTTAACACATAAAATACAATGCTCCATTAAAAAAGCATATTTATTTAATGTGTCTCTAGGATTAGTTAGAAATCATGAAAGAAAAAAATTTTTCCGCCATGTTGATGCCACCACTGACTGTTTAATAATATATTTAATGGCTCTGAATCTGTTCTCTAGTGTGTACTAATAATGTAATTAATATTCACAAGCCTTCTATTTTTGTGTGAGAATTGAATGACCTAATGCACGTGTAGCACAGTTTTTTTATTGTTGTTATCATTCTTATTATTATAAGTCTATAGTTCATGTCATATAATTAGGAACCAAGAAATAGCTAGGAGATTGGAATATGGTGAAGATAATATCAGGTAAGTGGAGTAGATATCTTTCATGCCTAATAAAGTGATAACATATATTTGCACCTTTCCAATTGCGGAGTCGAAAGTAGTTAAAAACAGTCATTTGGAAGATTGGAAACAACACAGTATTCATTAGTTAGTACTGACCAATCCCAACGTAATTCTACATTCTTTAAACACATGTGAATCCCAAGAGAATGTAAAACACATCCATTTTGAGATGGGAGGACCGTGGGAGGGCTGTGGGAGTGCTCTCTCTTCCAGTTGGAAGATTAAAGTTAATGACTTCTAAACTTTCTATGATAAGATGCCATGGTTCTCAAAGAGTTTAAGTAAATTTTGCTCAATACCCCAAAGGTAATTTTGTCATCATAAGGATCTGAACTATCAGTTAAATTTCTAGGCTAGAATTATGAATCCTACAGAGTGTGAAGAACATCTAGGGCATTTAGGACAGGGAAATTACATCTAAAACTGAATACAGATATTCTTACTATATCCATGTTTGCTTCTTTGTTTCATCAAGAAAATGGTTTGTAGGACAGGCCTCAGGGAAATCTTAAGGGAATGAATTCGTGTCTATAAATGGCTTTCCTGATAGTCTGAGAAGACTTGTAGCTGAATAATCCTGAGAATTATTCAAAGAATATAAAACCCTAAATAAGGGCATGGATGCTTATTCTTTAAAATGAATGTTATGGAATAACAGTGAGCAATAAAAATAACATAGTGATATGTAAAAATGGTATGCAGTCTAGCTTAGTCACCAAGCCTCCCTCCTCACACAAGATTCATTAGTCTCCATATCAGTTTTGCTATTGTGAACCTTTACAGGAATTCATAAAATATAATGGAAATGTACCTGCACCTTATTATACAAGTTTTGAGAATATAAATAATGCAGGAATGTCCTGTTCTTTGCAAAAAGATGTTGTGTTAGAAAAAGGAAACTGTAAACAGATTTCTAGTGATAGGTATTATATATGCCTCAGACCGCATCAAGCATTAGTGCAGGTGAGTGAGTATAAGTGGGGGCATGCTCACACACACACACACACACACACACACACACACACACTCCTTTAACTGCCCTGGATTTGGATACTGTTTTCCTTTGCGTTCTTTTACTCTTTTCTGTTCCTTGGTGAATCTTTACAGAATCTGTAAGGTGAGCAGTCTTTGTTCATGATATTATATACAAGATTCCCCTGAAAATTAATAAGGCTGCCTCCAACGCACAGGCTTATTTGCATACCTCTCTCCGACCAGTAGGCTTTTGATTTTCCTCTGCATCTCTTCATCTTCGGGCGATAGCTGAATGGTCCTTCTGCCAAATCCCAAATCAAATTGTGACATGGATCTCCACATGATACTCTTCATCACGTCTGGACTTTACGTTTGGGGGACACTGAATACCCTAATTTAATGTTCTTTCATTCTTTTGTTTCCCCTTTTCTAGACAGTCTAACATATGTAAGTGTCAAAGTAAAAGGAGTATGTTTTCCTAAAGGGTTAATGAGCACAGAATTCCTTAATGGTAACTAGGATAGTAACTAAGAGCTTCCCATAAACTTCAAATGCAATTAACTCTTTAGAAGTATAATGTTCAGCCAAAGACAATTTAGGAGAACGTAAAATTGATAAATGTTGGTCTGTTTTATTTCTTACTACTAGGTCTCAAGCTGAGAGAAACTCAGTGTGAATACTTAGCAGCTCTTTTTGGCCAGAGTTAATTGAAGTTTCTGATGCATGGATATACAGAGCTGCACCTGCTGAGGCTGGACATCCAGGAAATTCACTCATGTGTCAGTGTATCTTTTGCTTCCGAACAAACAAAGATCTATCTAACATAAGTCAACAGCATTTATGCAATCTTGATTTAGTAACTCACAGTTTTAAGACGTGAAGAAGAAATGGCAAAGCACTTCCTTTGGAGGGAACACACAAAGTTCTGGGGCTGAGTCAAGGAATGATCAGTGGATTAAGCATTAGACTGATAAGAGGTAGGTAACTGGTTGAAACCCAACAACTGCTCCATTGGATAGAAACACGCCTCTTTGATCCAGGAAAGAGTAACTGCCTTAGAAAATTCATATAGGTTCTCTATGATTCAGATCAAGGATGACGAAGGGCAATATGGATTGCAAATCCACATAAAGAAAACCAGACGCTGAACACAGGATAAAGAGATAGCATCATGATAAAAAGAGAAAGTCTGACATTGCCAAAACTTTCCCTGGTTCATCCAGAGTCATTACTCCTGGAAGAAGTTAAGAAATAAAGCATGATTGCAACATTGTATTTTTTAGTGGGTGAGTAATATTAGTCAACCACGAAAGGACAGCTATTGTATAAGATCTTAGTAAAGCAGGCCTAATGTGACTTCAACCCAAGTGATATACAGGGACAGAATCCACCAGCCTCAATCTCAAGTGAGGTACACACCAGCAGCATGGTGAAGCAGGTCTTCACCTTCCAGTTAACCTTCCAGCAACCTGCTCAAACTCTGCCCACATATCCCTACTGGCACAAAAAGCCCAACTAACACAAAATGTTACATATGAAATTGATATGTCAGAAAAGTTAACCCCCTACCTAATTCAAAATAAAAATGATGTCAGAAAGGAAAACAGACCAAGTGATGTATTGTACTGAGAAAATAAACTGGACAATATCTCTCTAAAATTTTAAAAACAAGGATGTTACTTTGAGGAATAAGGTCAACTGACCAAAGCTTTGTTATTTTCAATCACCGCACATGAATGAGGAAGTTGGATTTGAATAAGGAAGAACAAAGTGTAAGGAACACATTGGAATCATGGTGCAAGGAGAAAATAATGAAAGTGCCACAGACTCATATATGAAGTTCAGCTATAACGGTTCTTCAAATCAGGGTGACAATATTTCATCTCACACATTTTGGGCATATTACCTGGAGAAACCAATACCTCTAGAAAGATCACATGCTTGGTAAGGGAAATGAGCAAATAGAGCAAACCCATCTCAGTGAATGGTTTTGTCAGTGGTCTGTGTGTTTTCTCTCTTTAACTGTGTTAGTCTGAATAAACTAGGGAAACCAATCCACAGAAACGCATAAGAGAAGTTTTAAATATAAGAGTACGTTATGAAATCATCCCAACCAGTGATGTCCAAGCCCCTAAGTCTAACGTTAGTCCATGCATTCAACACCAATCTACCAAATCCTCCTGGGTTTCACGAAACACACACAATGATGGCGACTGTAGGAGAAAAGCCGCATCAGTGAGCATGTAAGTGTCTCAGCGCTGGAAGGGGTCTGTCTCCACAGGTCTTCTCAAAACCCACGGCGACATGAGGGTTAGGTCCATGTGGCTTTTCTTCAGGGATATCTTGCAAGAAGTGAGCCTTGTCGGCTGAAGCAGGTAACTAGGTAAGGAAGTTGCACCTGGGTCTAGCCATCACAAAGCAGGAGATCCCAGACTAAAATGGCGAGGCTCATCGAGCCATTCATCTGCCCTACAATTAACCCCACATGGCACAATTAAACCTTAACTCTCTCAACAACCCAGCCTAATATGCCACCTATGTCTGCCTTTGTCTGTTTTAGACTTTACAGAATTTTCTTCTCATTGCTCGCATTTAGATGGAACCCTTTACACTTAGTTCCATTTCATGTCTTTATTTCATATTACTATCAATTAAGGAGGGCAACTTACTTCCTTCTGCCTAAATATAAAAGCTTTCAAAATATTTTGGTTTTCAATGTGCTTTAAAATTTTCTTTCCTTTACATGTAAACTGGAAACATGGACACATTTAAGCCATGTAGGTCCTCATCATTAGTGTCTCAGAATTTTACCCCCATCGCCATTGTTAACACTTGAGGTCTAAGTCAGAGGGACCCTGTAGAACAGAGTAGACCTACACGTGCATGTTTCTGAATTCATAAATCTGCAAGGGAACATAAGTATCACTTTGTTCTCTCAGAGCACTCGGTGAGTTTAAACTGCTGACCTTATAATTAGCAGCAGGGCAGAACTCAGTCCACCACAAAGAACCCTGCATGCCATAATAGAAAAGCAGGATGCTAAGTTGCAGATGAATTTATTGTAAGGAGAGCTAGTGAATGTATTAATTTTTTATTGCTTCTGTTACAATTACCACAATTGATACGATTTATAGCACTGCATACTCATTATCTTAAAGTTTTGGAAGTCAGTAATCTAAAATGACTAAGGGAAGATGCATTCCTCTTGAACTTGTAGGGGAGTCAGTTTCCTCCTTTACCCATTAAAGCTCTCCTTTGTATGTGAGCATTTAGTGCCTCCCTTCATCTTCAACATCTTAAATGTAGCACCTTAGAATCAATGTATCTGTCTCTTATGTCTGCTTCCATACACGATTCTGTTTACTACAGTGAATTAAGAAAATCATGACATATGCTGATATTACGGCATTTTTTTTCAGATTTGAATGAATGAAGACTTCTGCCTTTCTGCTAAAACATTGAACTTAAAACTTTCTCCATGGAAGAGCTTCAAATCCAGAGAGACCAATAAGCCTATGGAATAAGAATATGGATTACCTGAATAAAATAACCTCAGAAGGTAAGGAATTGGTCAAAACAATATGTTTCATCATACCTCCAGAGCTTCAAAGATAGTTTTCTCTAGATAACATATTTTATATTATCTCCATCTTTCTACTTTTCCTTCAGGTCTTAAAGTTAATGAATGTTGAAGAGTTGTCAAATAGAGTTTTACAGACCCGATGGTTTCATACAACATTAGGTATGCTTTTGACTCAAAGTCTCTGGATTTTTATACTGAGTAATTTCAAAGACATATAAATATTTAATATAGTTCAATTATCTACTTCTTTAAAAACGTCATTAATATTTGTGTTTGAGATATAGAGGCCTTTCTGCCCTTTACCTGTTTAGGAGAAAACATAATTCTCAATTGGCTTGCTAAAATGTATTGGAGAGCCCTTGCAGAGTCCAGGATATGCAAATTAACTACGTTGTTCACAAACATTAGCAGCTGTTGCTTTTAATTATTAATTGGAAGGCCAGTATGTTTTTATACATGAGAGTGGATACAATTGAATATTTTAATGTCCTTGTTATTTAAAATCAATTTATTATTAAAGAAACTTCACCCAAAATAGTTGAGTGAATTAGAAGTTGCCCAAAGGTCTGTATATTTGGGTGGCTTGACCATTTCTATGCATTCTGCTTGGCTGTGTGTCCGTGTCATTAATTTCTGTTGGATGGACAGTATTTTATAAGAAAATGAGACACTAAGATATCATCAATTGAGTCTATGACTGAACATACCTTACAAAGGGAAAATGTACTTAACCTACCACAAGGTCAAATAAGGCAGCTCTTATAATAATCCATACATCAATTGTACCAATCACATTTATGCATATGTTGCCATTGTCATTTTCATAGCATTTCTTTCTACTTGAGCCGTTGGTATCAGTTCCTCTATTTTCTCTCCCTCCCCACCTTTTTTCACTCTAGTGAACCCTTGATAAATTATAAATCATTGTTCTTTTTACATCTTTCACCATCCACTGTGTCCCTTTATCCAGGTGACCATTGTTCACCCCTTATGGATCAGGGGTGTTATATATTGATCATTGTGATCAGTTTCCCTTTTCTGGCCTCATCTTCCACCACTCGCATGGTATAGCTATTCCCATTATATTCCTGAAGGGTATATCATTCCTGGAGTCCATGTATCCAAAGCTCTTTTCTGTACCAATATACAGGCTCCACTCTAGCCAGATTTGTAGGGTAGAACTGCATCAGGATAGTGGTGGAGGAAGGAGCACAAAAAATTTAAAGGAATGTTGTGTGTTTCATTGGTGCTATACTGTATCCTGGCTAAACTGTCCCTTCCTTGTGACCTTTCCGTTAGGGGTGTCCAGTTCTCTACAGACAGACTCAGTGTGTACATTACAATCCTCCTTATTCACATCGATATGAATGCTTTGGATCTTCTGATGCCTTATTCCTTGTACCATCAACACCTCATGATTGCACAGACTGGTGGGCTTCTTCAATATGTGCTGGTGTGCTTCTCTGCAATCTTGTTTAACTTCAAGATGCCAGGTCATATATCTTGTAATGGCAAAGGACCAGCAGTTTTCTTCACCACGTTTGCTTCTTCCTCCTTTTTGCCAGGGAGGTGACCATCAGAGAATGCCACGTTATTAGAACAAATTCTTGTTCTAATTATTATTAGAACAAAGTTCTTGTGTGGAAAGAGGACTTGGGTAGAGGCCCAATGCCCATCTGCTACCTTAATTCTTAACATATAAAGAGATGAACCAGTCAAGGTGCAGGATGACACAAATGAAACACACAAGTTTCCTCTAGCTCTTTGGTGCTTCCTTCACTCCACTATCATGACCTCAATTCTTCCTTGCACATTGGATTATACCAGAGCATGCCCACTACTACAGAGAAGGGCTCCTAAGACAGGAAATCCAGTATAGATAGACCCCTCAGGAGAGGACCGGGAAAGTGATCACAAGGATGTACTAAAACCCCATTCCAGGAGATGAATAACAGAAAAGTGTGCAAGCATTGACCAAAGACAATGTAAGATATGGAAAAAACAATCTATAACTTAGCAAGAGTTCATGAAGGAGAACAGGTAGGGAATGGAGGGGGAAGAGATGAGGAGTTGATATCTGAGGCTCAAGTGGGAAGAAAATGCTTTGAAAATGACGATGGAGACTGCGGTCCACCGGGTTGGCAGTTCAAATCCAGCAGCAGCTCTCCAGCAGCAAGGCTGGGCCTCCTATTCCCACCAGAGGGCAGTGATGCCCCCCCCAAAAAATGATGATGGAAGCAAATGTGCAAATGTGCTGGACACTTTGGAGGAATATATGCATTGTGATGAGATGTGAGCGTACCAATAAAAGTATTTAAATATATAGACATATATACTTATACTCCTATTGTTATATATTAATATATTTACATACACATTACTATTTTATACTTCTTTAAATGCCTTTTGCCTTCTAATACTGTCCTATATTTCCTTTTATTTTCACTCTATCCCACCATCATGTCTAACCTTCATTCAGCTCTCCATAGTTCTTCTCAGTTACGTTGCACTTGCTCAAAACCCCCAGGCATTCTAGGACCTCCTGACCATTGATGTCGCTATTTTGTTGTTCCCTTGTCCCTGAGTGTGTTGGCTTCCTGCTCAATTTCGCTCACCTTCTCTCATGTCCCACAGGAACCACCAATCATTCTGTTTCTCTTCAGAATTATTAATCCTGTCTATCTTATATAGATAGCCAAAGGAACAAAAAGAGCAAGCGACAAAGTCTATAAATAGCTCCAGGCCTGTGTGCTGACCCCTATGATTGTAACATTTAATAATTAGACGTATTTAAGGAATATTTTACTAAGATTTTTGTGAAATTGAATACCTTAAGGCCAGGCTTTCTACTCCGGGGTGAGTTACAGTCTCAAAAACCTACGGGGGAAGTGCAATGAATTGTCATCAACCTGTTGACAGTGCGTTTGGTTTGTTTTTATAGATATTACATAGAAACCTGCCATGCAATAATTAAATGATTAAACTTATAGCTGAATAGTCAGTGGTTTGAATCAATCAACTGCTTTATGGAACAAACATGTGGCCCTGATCTTATAGAGATTGATATCCTTGGAAACCATGTGCCAAAATTATGATCTATTCAATAGGGTTCCTAAGAATAAGTCAACTATAAATAATTGTTATTAGTTTATTGATACTTCTATTTGCTCTCCCCTATATACACATGTGTCCATGTGCCTCATTTCTGATAACTACTCTAATATCCATCCCCATGTGCATTCACAATCACTTTCCTCTATTTGCATTTTGTTTACATCATTCACTTTCGGTGCTGATACTTTTTCTACCAAAAAATAAAAATTTCTGCTGTTTCCCTCTTCTCACTGTTAACCATTAATAAATATTTGTCTTTCTCTGTATATTTATTCTTATCTTTGCATAAGGGAGAAATAATACAATATTTATCCTGAAAGGTCTGACTCATTTCACTTCATAGTGTGCCTTCCTTGTACACTCATATTGCAATATGTCCGATGGACATACTGCTGTTCTTTATGGTTATGTAATAGGGCTAAAGTGCATGAAGAAAATGAAAGGGATGATGAAGTGGAAAAGATAAACAGAAAAACTCATGGGGCTTCCTATGGAGACAGAGTGAAATATTGTAATGAAAGGTTCAAAGGGGCCACTTCTGGGAAGTTGGTGCCTGAGTAGCATATACCAGAAGGACTCCGCAGAATCAGCACAGGAAATTTGGGTAAGAGAGAAGTTCTACACTGCAGACTCTCAGGAGGAGCATCATAAAAATAAGGAAGCACAGGTCCACTAGGTTTTGAGGGATTTGGGGGTTTGGGCTTACTAAGTGGAGGCCAGATAAGGTTTGACATTAGTCCTGCCACTGTCTAGGCCAGAGCTAGGATCACTGGGAGCCACCACAGGGACTTTATCTCAACACAGCCACAGCTTGCTGCAGTCTCAGGACAGGATTAAACCCCTCCAGTCTCTCAGTCAGGGATTGGGGCTCAATAATAGTGATACTTGTGTTTCCCTCTTTGCTCTCTATCCTCCCAGAGTCTCAGCCTGCTTAGTGTTTTGGTTTTCTTTTTACATTCCCTTTTCTCTCACACACCACTGCTGGACTCCAGACCACTCCATTTAACCTAGGGCAATGGGTGAGCAAACTGCAGCTCTTGGGACATATGGGGCTCTTTCAATGTGAACGTGCTGCTCTGAAGTAACACAGAACATATTTGAAGGTTATTATTTCATATTACAGTGAGTGTATTTGTTTAGAAAAAACATATTTAAGGATATTTTAAGTTGCTAGGAGGGGCAGAATTGGCTCTTCGGTCTCATGGGTTTTCCCACCTCTGACCTAGGGCATTTATACCTGCCCTCCCTCCAGCTGGGAGTGCTCCACCCTCTGCAGCATAACCCGAGGCTGCAGAAAGTCTGCCCATCCTCCACCAGAGGATATCCCGCCCAACTTCTTTCCAGGAAAACTCTGTCCGCTTGCTCTCTGCAGTGCTTAATACTTGGCTAGGGAACTCTCACCCACCTTCTTTGGGGCAAATCCTGCCTGTGTGACTGTGGGAGCGTCTATCCATCATTGCGATCCCGTGTAACTGAGGGAACATCCTCTGCCCAACCTCAGTGCTTCACAAGACCTAAGGCACCTGGACCAACACTCATCAATGTTCCATGATGCTGCAGTAACCTTTGCCCAACCTCTGTAGTTGGTCTACCTAAGCAAGGCAATTGCACCCACCTTTCATGGTGCTCTACACCAAAGTAGGCAAGCCATGAGCCTTCTGTGGCATATTCTGTGGCACTGTTGCAGCAGAAGCCCAACATGCCCCTGGTGGTGCTCCAAACTACCGTGGCCCACACCATCACAGGTTTTGTGAGAACACCCAGCTTGACCATCCACATGGGTCCACAATGACCCAACCCATGTCCCCTGAGAAAACCATCCAACTTGCCCTCTGATTAACAGAATACTGGTTGACTAGGCAAAGAGTGAAATCACAGAAGGATAAAGTGGTAGGACAATTCTACAGTGAAACTAATTTCAGGCAATTCAAGGAAGCATTCCTACAAGTCTCCCAGAGAGAGCTTGTGCAATTTGACTACCTGAAAATTGGCACCTGGCTCCTCTAAAACAACGCAATGTAAACAGCAATCAGCCCCAATGACCTCAATGAAAAAAAATAAAAACAGAAGAAACAAAAGGCAATGGCAGAAGGTGTACTGAACCTAACGACGTGCATAAAATAAGTAGACATTGATATGCCACAGAAAGAATTTCAAAATGCTGCTTGGAGTCAAAAAGGATATGAGGGAAACAATACAGAACCAGGATGAAATGATAGATGATATAGAGTCCATACACTCAAGGGAAATACAGGAATTTAGAGGTGAAATAACTAAAACCAACTGGAGACGCAGACTTTGACAATTGAACCGCACCAATGACCTAGATGACAGCCAAGCAGATTTTTTAAAAAGTGAACAAAAATCTAGTAAGATTATCAGAGGAAAAAAAAAGATTATCAGAGAAGCTGAAGAAAACCTATGAACTAAGTCTGATGCTTTGATGAGGAACAATATCATAATACTTTCATTACCAGAAGAAGACACAACACAGAACTCATTTGCAACAACAATGAGGGAATTCTTGGAGGAAAAATTCCCTGGCTTAATGAATAAAAACCAGGAAACCATTCAGGAGGCTGAAAGAGCCCCATCTAGACTGAATCCCTAGAAGTCACCAAGACTCATAATAGTTAAACTACACAACTTTGAGGAAAAGGAAAAAATCATGAGAACAGCTAGGGAAAAACAAAAAAATCACCTATAAAGTTTCCCAAATAAGGATATGTTCACACCTATCAGTGGACACTATCAAGAAGAAGAGAGAGTAGAGTAACATATTCCAAAAATTGAAGGAAAATAACACAAACCCAAGAATAATCTACCCAGCCAAATTATCTATCAAAATAGATAGAGAAATAAGAGTCTTCCCAGACAAGGAAAACCTCAAATATATTAGAAGAAACCCAGCACTACAAAAGATACTTGCCCACCCAGGATGAGCTGAAGAACAGAACTCACAAAACATAATTAAGAGACCACCACATAGAACAACTCCATCTGGAGAACCACAAAGGTAGGTGGGGGGAAAATAGCACAAAAAGTATAAGATGACATCGCATCACACAGTTCACAGATAATAATCCTGAATATCAGTGGATTGAACTCAGGCAGTAAAAGACTGAGGCTAGCAGACCAGCTTAGAAAACACAGTCCATCATTCTGTTGCCTACCAGAGACACATATCAAGACTACAGATAAAAACAGACTGAGACTCAAAGGCTGGAGAAAGGCATATCAAACAAAGAAAAATGCAAAGAAGCAGGGGTTGGAATTCTAACCTCAGATAAAACTGACCTCAAAATGAAAATCATAAAATGAGTTAGGGAGGGAAACTATACAATGCTCAAGGGAATAGTAGACAGGGAATGACTAAGCATTTTAAACACATATTCTCTGAATGAGAGACCCACTGGATATATTAAACAAACATTCCAAAAGGTAGAAAAGAGTCACAGCCACAACATTTTTGGTAGGTGATTCAACACAACACTCTCTGAGAAAGACACATCACAGGGAAAGAAAGTCAACAAGGAGACTAGGAATCTGAGCAATAAAATTAGACAACTTGACCTGATAGATATTTATAGACCTCTTCATCTAAAGACAAAAAAATGTATAGCACATTCTTTTCAAGCTTACATTGCATGTGTTTAGAGATAGAACACATTCGAATAAGGCGAATTTGTAAAAATTTAGACACACTGATATCATCCAGACCTCACTCTCTGACCATTGTTCCATAAGGCTGGAAATCAGCAAAAGAAAGATGAAGAAAACATGAGTCAACAACTGGGGGATATATAACTTTACTGCAAAAGGAGCAAGTACTGGCTCAGATCAGAGATGGAGTCAGCAAATTTCTAGATACCAAGGAGAATGAGAACATGACATATCCAGGCTTATGGGACACAGCATAGGCAGTTATCAGAGGAAGTTTCATAGCAATACATGCACACATGATAAAGGAAGAGAGACTTATGACTGATATGCTGGCACAAAAATTACAACAAGCAGAGCAGAGTCAACAGGGCAATTCTACTAATAGCAAAAGAAAAGAAATAATAAAAATCAGGACTGAGATTCAGGAGAGGGAAAATAAGAAAACTATGGAAAATAATAATGCTGCTAAAAGTTTGAAAGGATATATAGAATCGAGGAACCACTGGCAAACGTAACCAAAGAAAGAAGAGAACAAATTTGAATAGCAAGAATGAGCTATGCAAGGGGACATTACAACAGATATAACAAAAGCAAAAGGACCATTACACAGTGCTATGAAGGACTGCTCTCCAATGAATTCAACAACCTACAAGACTTGGACAAATTCTTGGTAAAACGAACCCTCCCTAGACTATCCTTAATGGATGTCAAGAATTTCCATGGAATCATAGGAATAGAAGAAATAGACAAGGTTATCAAAGGATTACCCACAACAACAAAAAAAATCCCTGGGCTAGATGGTTTCAGAGGAGAATTCTACCAAGCATTCAGGGAAGAACTGACACCAATCCTACACAAACTCTTCAAGTACATAGCAAAAGAGGCCAGACTCCTGAGCTCCTCCTATGAAGCTAGAATAACTCTGATACCAAAACCAGGCAGGGATTCCACAAGAAACAAAAACAACAAATCAATATCCTTAATGAACATAGATGCAAAAATCCTTAACAAAATACTGGCCGATAGAATACAAAAGTATATATAACAAAGAATTCACCATGACTGATGGTATCTATTCCAGTGATTCAGAGATGGTTCACCACATGAAAGACCATTACTATCATTCACCACATTGACATGAAGAACTACAGGAACCACATGATACTATTGATAGATATGGGAAAAGCATTCAACAGCACCCAACACCAATGTCTCTTTAAGACACTCAAGTAGATGGAAATGGAAGGAAAACTCCTCAAGATAATGCAAGCTGTATATGAAAATACAACAGCCAATGTGGAAGTCAATGGGAGAAAAGACTAACTCAATCTCACTGAAAGAGAAGACCCGAAAAGTTTGCCCCTTGTCCCTACTCTTATTTAACATTGTACTGAAGATTTTAGGTAATAGCATAAAGCAAAGAAAAGACATCAAAGGTATTTTCATGGGGACAGAAGGGATGAAACTATTGATATTTGCAGCTAATATGATTTTATATATGAAAAATCCCAAAACTCCACCAGGGGAGTACTGGAAGCAATAGAGAAATATGGCAGAGTGGCAGAATACCAGAGCAGCAAACCGAAGTCTATTGAACTGCTATGCCCATCAAATAAGACCACTGAAGAGGAGATATAAAAGGTGGTACCCTTCACAATAACCAAGCTCAAATTGAAATACCTAAGGATATACCTGGCTATATGAGGAAAATTACAGAACACTCTTATGAGAAACCAAGTGATCTCAATAAGTTGAAGTATATTTCCACGATCATGGATTGGAAGACTCAATATAGTAAGGATATGTTTAATGGAATACTGATACAATTACTCTCATCATGCTTCAAAGAAATGGAAAAACTGATTGCCAAATTCATATGGCAATGGAAGAGGGCCCAAAATTTGCAAGAAGGAAACAGAAGAAGGGTTTTCTTTACTTGATTTTAGCACATAAACAGTCGTAGTGGACAAAACTGCATGGTATTGGTATAATGGCAGATACTCAGACCAATGGAAAAGAACTAAAAGCCCAGAAATAAAATCATCAGCATACAGAAAACTGATCTTTGATATGCTATCAAATGGGAAGCAGATGCCCTCTTCAAAAAAGGTGCTGAAAAATATAGATATTTACCCAATGAAAAATGAAGTGAAACCCTTATCTTACTCCATGCACAAGAATAAACTCAAGGTGACTCCCAAACATTGAAGTAAAAACCCAAATTCTTAAGGTCATCAATGAGGGAGCTGGAACCAGCATGAGAACTTTGGCACAAGGAATACACAGAAGCTATCAGAAATAGGGAAGGTCACAAATATAGATGAGTCACAAATTGAATAGTGAAATATTGAAATAAAAATATTGAAGATATAACACCTGTGTACATCAAAAGAATTCACTAGGAGAGTAATAAGAAAGCCCAAGTACTAGGAGATATCTTTAGCGCTGACACATCAGACAGAGGCCTTATTACTAAAATTTATAATACTCTGCTAGCTTCCAAAAAAAATACCTAATTTCCCACTGAGAAGGTGGGCAAAGGACCAGAACAGACGTTTCACAAGGCCAGAAATCAGATGGCCAATAAACATATGAGAAAATGCTCCTGATCATTAGCTATAACAGAAATGCAAAAGAAAGCAAAAAAAGAGTGACTAAATAACACCCTCAGAGATAGCCCAATTCAAAAACTCAGAAAGCAACAAGTGTTGGAGAGGCTGTGTTGAGATAGGAACGCTCATCCACTGCTAGTTCACCTGTAGGTATATATAGCCACAATGGAAATCTATTTTGCAATATCTAAAACAGATAGAAATTGAGGTACCATATGACCCAACAATCCCTCTACTGGGCATATATGCAGAAGAGGCAAGAAACAAACCACAGCCTGACATCTGTGCTCCAATTTTCCTCACAGCATAGTTCACAATGGCAAGAGTTGGAAACAACCCAAATTTCCATCAACAGACCAGTAGATAAAAAAAAAAAACAACTATGGTATAAAATGTACAATGGAGTACTATGCATCACCAAAAGCAGTAATGAACACATAAAGCACATCGCCACATGGGAAGAACTAGAGGAAATTATACTCAATGAAGTAAGCCAAGCACAAAAGGATAAGCATAACAGGAGTCTGCTGAGGTAAGTTCAAAACGAATGCTAAAAATGCATAGGGAAAAACATTGCTGGGGTTAGGTCCAGTTAGTATGGCAGGGACCACACCACATTCAGGGATACATATGGTAGTCAAAAGAAAAAAAAAAGGGAGAGAAAGGGGGAAAAAAGGGTAGCCAGAGAACAGGGAACCTGAACCCCCACCTCCACTCCAGAATAGGGGCATTGCTTTTATCTCCACAGGGAAAGAAGGACCAGACTTCAACCCGGTACTTGCTTCAAGATGTGAATGCAATATACCAGCATGAAGCAGGGAACTAATAGAGAGGTCTGAGGGTTTGGCCCCAATCCCAACTATGTGAACAGGGCCCCCACCCCACAGAAGAATTCACTTCATAGGACAGCACTGAAGCTACAGCTCAGGGAGAGGCACATGATTGATTAGAGCCCACAGGGAAAAATGAAGGGGGAAGAAGAGGGAGTGGAGCATATTCTGGCACACCAAGCCTTGAGGATGATATTCCTGCTCAGAGCAGCCAATGCACAGAAAGGACCATATGCCCCCCAACCCCCAACTAGGAGACATGACATGATTCACTGACCCATAGTCCTATAGGGGACAGCATTGAACACAGTGTGTGGGAATTGTGTCTCATCTGATCCCACCACACTGAGGCAAAACAATAAGGGTGTGTAACAGAACAACAAGGGTTGCAGAGCAAGGATATCATGAAGGAGTGCCAAAAATAGACTTTGGAGTCAGGCCTTGTCACTCCAGAAGACCTTATTGAAAAGCACTCCTAAAGGTCAACAAACAGGCCTTGAACCATTTACAAGATTTCTCTTTTTTATCATTGTGTTGTTTTTGTTGTTGTTGTTGTTGTTATACCAGGAGTGTGGAGGGAAAGTAAGGTAGAAAGGGGGAACCGATTATCAGATTCTACAAAAAATTTCCTTTGTGGAGGGTGGACAAAAGTGGATGAAGGGAGATGTCAGGGAGTGTAAGACATGACAAAACAATAATAGTTTATAAATTATGAAAGGTTCATGAGGGAGAGTGGGTGGGGAAGGGGGGAAAATGAGGAGCTAATACCAAGGGCTCAAATAGAAAGCCAATGTTTCGAGAATGATGATGGCAACAGATAAACAAGTGTTCTCAACACAATGCATGCATGTATGGATTGTGATGAGTTGTATGAGCTCCCCATAAAAGTAATTTTGAAAAAAGGAAATATGTAAAGTCTTAGGTTAGCATGTCCAAAAGTAACAATATGATGAGCTGAAAGAATTAGATGAAAAGTCAGGCCTTGTGTGGCAATATTAAAATATTGTATAGTTAAATATTAATCAATACAAGAAGTGCCACAAGAAGATAGGGAGAATATACAAAGTCCCTGTACAAAAAGAAGTGATCACCATTCAACCATTTAATATGGTAGTTTATAATCAAAAATTGATGCCACGAAAATAATTCCAAGTTGGACTGAAAATATTAATGAAAGCAAGTCTTCAAGGACTGACAGAACACCAATTGAAATATTTCAATGAACTGATGAAACACCATAAGCACTCATTCTCCACGAAAATTTGAGGTCATACATATGGTCAACAAACTGGAAAATAGTTATTTCTGCACCCATTCCAAAGATAGGCTATCCAGCAGAATGCGCAAATTGTATAAGAATATCATTAGTATTACATATAATTTTGATGAAAATTGTACAATAGCTGAAGAAGGATCTTGACAGGTTGGTGCTGGAAGTTCAAGTCAGATCCAGAAATGTTTATGGAATAAGGGATATTGTTGCTAAAGTCAAATGGATCTAGATTAAAAACAGAATATCAGGGGTGAAATTTACTTATCATTTTATCATTATTACTTTTCTAATGATTGCTTTTTTTACTACATATAAATGTGTTCATGTGGAACCTGTTCTTGAATCAAGACGCAGTTTTGAGGACAGAACAATGAAATACTGTATGGTTTAAAATCAGGAAGTTTGTGTAGGAGGGTTGCAACATCTCACCATAGTTCTTCAACCTGTAAGCTCAGCTGGATTATATGAAAGATAACTTGACAGCAGATCTGGAGGAAAGTTTGACAACCTATGAAATGATGATGATACAACATTGTTTACTGAAAGGAAGAAGAATGTCAAGCACTTGCTGATCACAATAAGCATTGTAGATCAAGTATGATTTATAAGTCAACAAAAGAGAAAACCCAAATCCTCACAACTGAAGCAACAGGTAACATTATGATTAGCTTAGAAAAGATAGAAGTTGTCAAGATTTAACTGAGTGGATCCACAACCAATGCTCATGAAAGTGGTGTTCATAAGATCAAAGGATGCATTGCATTGTTTAAATCTGCTGCATAACTCTGTCCTTAAAGTGTTGACAGGGAGCACATTACTTTGACACCTAAGATGGGCCTGACTCAGGTATGATACTTTTCAATCACCTCATATGCATGTGAAAGTTAGACATTAAAGATGACCAAAGATGAATCAGTGCATTTTAGTTATGATGCTGGTGAAGAATAGTGAATGTACCATGGTCTGCCAAAAGAACAAAGAGCTTTATCTTGAAAGAAGTACAGCGAAAATATCCCTTCAAAGTGGTGGTGGGGAGATTTTGTCTCATTTACTTTGGACATGGTATCAGAAATACCAGGCCCTGGAAAAGGACGCCATGCTTTGTAAAGCAGAGTGGACGTTAAAAGAGCAAGACCTTGAAAAAGATGAACTGATGCAGCGGCTGCCACAATTGCTTCAAACATAAGAACAATGATGAGAATGTCACAAGACTGATTGGTATTTCATTCTGTTGTACATGTTGGTGCTGTGA
The DNA here is from genome assembly GCA_004026705.1 of Nesogale talazaci. NCBI lineage: Eukaryota > Metazoa > Chordata > Mammalia > Afrosoricida > Tenrecidae > Nesogale > Nesogale talazaci. The sequence continues at coordinate 183,943 of PVJH01001182.1, read as the reverse complement.
GTCAGAACTGACTCAAACGCACCTAAGAACAACAGGACATTTGCTACGTGTCCTATGTGTAGAACAATCTGTTAAGGATTGGGCAGATAACTTAAAGGAGGTGATTCAAAACCCATCAGCCACTTCACAGAAGAAATGTAAGCCCATTAAGGCCTGACAATTTTGGAAACACTATGGGTCTGTTTTACTCAGCCCAAGGGGACACTATGAATTAGGTAAGGTCGGATTATCATACGCTCTTTTCATAAATTGGTTAATTGTGTCCTTTTTGATGAAAGTTGTGTTCATGTCCAATGCTGATCATATGATTTAGTTGTGATGTATTTCCACTGTTGCATTGCTGACATTTTCTATAGGTTATTGAAATTAAACTACTTTCAAATGAGTAGGATGGAAAGATGCTTTTATTTTTATTAAATGGGATTTAACAGATATAACACAGAATTTCCTATTTCAGTCACATCAAGTAGAATTGTACAAATGTTACCCTAATCAATTTTCAAACATTCTTTTTATTTTTTTACATTCTTTTTCTACATGGACTCCTTGACACTACCTCCCATTTATACATTCACACCCCCTCCACACATACACACCGCCACCACCACTGTTGTTTTTTTAGCTTTACTTTTTAATAAAATCTTTTGAGGAGTTTGCGTTTTCATTTTAATAACCATTCATTTGTTTGTTTTGCCCTCTACAAGTGCATTTGTTGCTATATTTTTTGTTATAGCTTTAGAAAAAAATAGGTGCCATAGTTTTCTCCTTATATTTTCTGAGAAGAATGTTATGCTTTTTTATAAGCAAGGCTTTGATGTAGTTTTGTTTTTTTATGTACAGTGTGTAATAATTCTACATATATTCAGTTTTGTGAAAAAACATTTATTAAAAAAGCTTGTTACTGCCTTACTAAATGAACTTTTACTTATTTCCAAAAAAGCTGAAGTCCACAGCAACTTCTGTTGTTATGTAACTTTGAGTTGATTCTGACTGATTATGACCTTTTATACAGAAGAATGAAGCATTTTCAGGTTCCTTGTGCTTACACTAATTGTTGTTGTATTTTGGACCCTTTATTGCATTCAATGCCAACCCATTTCATTGAGGATCATTCTCTTTTTCACTGCCCCTCTACTTTGCCAAGTATGATGACTTTTTCCAGGAATAGGTCTCTCTTGATTACATATCCAAAGATATATTTCATGATCCTTGATTCTCAGGATTAGGCTCATGTGTGAGTCCAGGTAAATTAGAGAAACAAATTCATATACATGCATATGGATATAAGGGTATGGTTTATATACTAGAGGAATAGGACATTAAGAAAGCATCCCAACCCAGTCCAGTTCAAAGTCATAAGTCCAATATTAGCCCATATGGCTGATACCAGTCTATAGCATCTCCTTCCAACTCACAAAGTCACAGACCAGTGGGTGCAGAATACCAGCGCTGGCAGGGGTCTCCCTATGGCTTCTCACTTCCAGGGCTCAGGGTCCATCAACAGCATCCAGTGGTGGTAGAGGAAACTCAGCGCTGGCAGGGATCTCCACATGGCTACACCAACTTCAGAGGTTCCATCAGGATAAGGCTGTGTGGCTTCTCAGACTCCTTCAGTTCCTCGGATGCTGACATCTTGTCTTGTCCATAATTAATCGTCCCAGAGACTAACTCCCAACAACTGGGGAGATAGCTTCTCATTTCCATGAGGGGAATATTGTGAGATTTCCCAGAAGTCTTAGGAGAAAGTCATGCCCACACAGAGGCCTCATTGGCTACTAAATGACTATCTCTAGATTAACAGGACAGACGCCAACCCCTACATCTCAATCATGAAATTAACATAAACACATGACTGCCACAGATCACTTTTCAGGATTCACTTTTCCAAAAGACAGATTTGTTTGTGCATCTGGCCCTTAATGTCATCTCATTACTCATCTAGTCTTTGGTCACTAGTGTTCGATATATTAAACCTATTCTTTAGATGGTATATTTTATGTCTTATTCCCCCCCCACCAAAAAAAAAACAAAACACACCAAAGAACAACTCACTGTCATCAAGTCAATTCCAACTCATCACAGTCAGATAGAAGAGTGCTCCTGGGCTTTTCTGAGACTGTAACTTTTTATGAGAGTAGAAAGCCTCATTATTCTCTGTCAAAGTTCCTGGTGTTTTCAAACTGCTTAACTTGCCTTTAGTAGCCAGATGCTTAATTTGGCATACATGTTTTAACTATATTAACTCAACTTTTTTTTGCTTCAGCTTGTATATTAGCAGTTGATCATTACTATTGCAATTGGTCAAAATATAGTTGATTTAATTAGGATTATTCCGTTCACTGAAGTGTATGTGCATAGTTGCTTTCTTATATTGTTGAAAAGGAGAAAGATTTGCAACAAATGATTTGTTTTCCTTGCAAAATTGTAACGTGATGCCTGGCATTTTTCTGCCACTAATCCTTGTTTTCCAACTATTTCTTTCTTCTTTAAACTCACCAGAAATCATCAATGCATTTGATTGCTGTTTTGTTCAATTTTAGGCTACAGAAGTGGAGAAAATCCTATTTTTTTGTTCTTTTAAACATTCTTTGCAACTATTTTTCATATCACATAGTTTAATCATTAAATAATATTAAAGAGACTTATGCAATGTTACCTTACCGCAATCTACTTCAGAACATTTTCTTGTCATGCTCATTTTTGTTACCCAACCCACCTCACCCCCATAACCCCTTATGTTTGCCTGCCGTACCCTTATCCCAGTACAACCTTTATATATCTATCTATCCTGGATTTCAGATACAAAGGTCCATAAAAAATAAATCAGGAAGCAAGCCGTCAAATAAAAGTCAATATATACTAGATTAAAAACAACAACACCAGGAAAACTTCAATCAAATAGAAAACAGAAAATATCAAAAGTGGAAACAAATTTACAGTAGGCCAAATGTGAGATCAACTGATAAGAGGTTACATCTTACCCTGCCTGCACCGGTCATAATTGACTTACAATGCTCTTTGTCAGCAGCAAGACTGCTCACCCTCAACTGTGGTCAAAAGGGTTTCACAGATTTAAACCATGTGGGGACCCTGCAAATGGATTTTGGGCTTCCATTGCCTATTGACACCCTTCTAAGAAACAGGTATTCACAATTTAAGCCACTCCTTTCTTTGGATGTAAGTTTTATTATCACACAGGCTGATGTGCTTCTTCCAGGTGGACTTATCAAGAAACAAAACAAAAAATCACAGCTATTGAAACAATGCAGACTTGTCATGACCCTTCTGTGGGTTTTTGAGACTGTAACTATTCATAGGATTCTGAATTGTTGAACAATGGGAGAGCAGGCCAAGATGTGACCACTCCACCACCAGGGTTCCTTTGTATGTGGGCTTAGATGGTTGCTTAAGGGAAGACAAATTTATAAGACCCTGGAACCTCTTTATTCAGATAGCCTGACACCATCTGATTCCATCACCCATCTTTGCTATAACACCCATATCTTCAGAGAGCCCTTCATAAAGTCAAGCATCCAGCATGGTCATCTCCTAAGAACTAATAATTTTTAGAGTGGGGCTAAAATTATGTGTGAGTCATAAATATATTCGTATATCTGGAGTTTATATGTGTCTTGGTTTCACATTAGAGACATGATCATCATGATGTCATACAACACATTGTACATAAGGCCCCTGTATCACAGGGTACTTTTGTTGATAGTGTCTTTCATTTAGACAATAGTATAGGATATAAAATACTCTTGAGAAAAGGAAATTATACAGTATAATCCAGTTCCAGTCTTCAATATATGAATCATTGACTCACAGGTTAAATTCTTAAGTGATTGGACTTTATGTGCATAAACAATGAAGGCAGGTGATATAGGATAAAATTCATTCACAAAGGAGAACCATGATGCATGACTAATACATGTTATAAGAGAAGGTAGACAAAAAAATACATGTTATAAGAGAAGGAAGACATTGAAGTAGTAAATATATGGCAGTCCAAGGACACCATTTACTGGGCAGCCTCAAAGCAAAGATATCTTAATCAAGTCCTATGATCAGCAATGCCATAGTCTTGGGATAGTAGTCATGTTGTCTGCTGAAGTCCAAGAAAGTATGTCATTTCCAAAAGTCTAATACAGATGAGTCTGAAGTAATTTTGAGGTGAGTTTGATCAAATTCTTCTGGTTTTACCTATGAAAGAGGTTGTGCACCTTTAAAGTAAAGAAGCAAAAATTCTAGTAATTTATATCATATGGCTTGAGACACCAAAAATTGGTTATATCCTGGGCATATTTTCCTCTTGGGTTCTATATAAGTATCTTTTAGCTTCTTGCCCGACCACCATGCCTACCCCAGGTGGTGGTTACTCGTCTCGGTGTATCCACCAACAAAAATGTAATCACCACTCAGAGATATACATGTCCACTTCTCCATGTCCTATCAAATGCCCAAGAAGATTCACTTGTCACTCTTGTAGAGTTCTTTGAAGATTTGGGATGATCTTAGTTCAATGTATTGATATGACTATTTATTCAATTTTAGGCACCAACTAGTATTGTCAAACATAAAGAGTATAAGTAATAATCATATCAATTGGTCTTCATGATAGACATGGATATTATCATATCAATGATAGAGATTTATCTCAGGGGTGATTTGAAATACTTTTGTTGACAATGAATATGACAACATTCTTCTTCAAGTTGTCATCCCTGGAATAATAGACCATATGTCTAAATGGTCTAAACAATTTCATCTTAACTCACTAATGCTTAAGATACTGATCTTTATGTGTTCACTTTAATTTTTGGCTACCTCAAATTTTCTTGGACTCATCATTTCATGTTCTGATTATTAATAGATCAGCTCTTTCTTTCAGCTTGAATCATGAAATAGGACCAAATGAAAGCTAGAAAAACTCTATCTCATACACATCATTACGGTTGACTCTATTTTTGAGTTATTTCCACCCTGAGAACTTAATTTTCTAATTTTATATCAGACACTGTTCTACAAAGGAATAATGGCCTGTAATTTTCTCTTTTGTGATGTCTTTGTGTGCTTGCGTATTTTGATTATGCTGGTTTTATTAAGTGTGTTTGATATTATCCCTCATATCATTTCAAGAAATTAAATAGGATTGGTGTTACCCTGTCTTTGAATGTTAATAGAAAGCTCTAGTTATGCATCTGATCCTGAACACTTTTAATTGTTGTTGTCAGCTTTTTAAAAAAATACAATGCAAAAAAAATACAATGCATATTCAGGTTTTTATTTGTAGTGGGCCTATTTACATTTTAACTGTGCTAGTTTGTTTCTAATAGCAGAACTATTTCATTTCAGATTTCAAATTTTGGGGGGAATCATTTTTACAAAAATATATATAAATTTATTTCTATTGGATTTGTTTTCATTTTTTAGTTCAGTTATTGGCCTCTTTGGAGTTTTTTGTCTATCTTCCTGTGTTTAGCTAATCCTTCCAAAGAAACATCTCCTGATTTAATTAAATCATTGCATTTTTTTCGATATTATATTTTACTTATTTCAATCCTAATCTCTATCATTTGCTTTTTCCTAGTAGGCATTGGCTTTTTTTCTTCTGCTGCTGATTATTTTCCCATATTATTGGTCTAAGCAAATGACTGAATCCTTCTTAACTCATCGTAGACTGATATGACTATTCCTTAGAATAGTGTCCCTGTTTTAGAGTCCCAAGTATTCTAATAATATTATTTTCATTTTCAAATGATATTGGCAATTTAAAATTTTCACTTTGAGTCTTATATTATCCACATTTAAAAAATATTATCCACTTTTTAAAAACCTGTTGCTTTTCCCTTTTAAGAATTCCCAGCCTAATATTGTAATGGTCAAAAGACATATGACGTATGATTTAAATCTTTAAAAAATTTTGTTGAGACTTGTTTTATGTTCTAACATATGGTCTATTCTGCCAAACGGTCTATGTACTCTTGAGAAGAATGTATGTTATCCTGAAACTTGAGAACATGTTCTATACATACTTTTTAGGTTCAATTGGTTTATGGCTTTATAAATGTGGACTGTTCTTCCAAACTCCAAACTACCTGCCACTGAGTCTAACTGACTGTTAGTGACCCTTCAAGACAGCGTAGAATTGCCACAGAGATTTATGAGAGTGTAATTCCTTAAGGGAATAGAAAGCCTTTTCCTTTTCCTGTGGAGCAGCTGGTGATTTCTAACTGCTCAGTTGCAGCTAGCAGCCCCATATGCCTGGGGCTAGATCAACCACTGTATAAGCAGGCCATCCTCTTACTGTCTCTTGTGATACTTTTAGACAGTGCGTCTATAACTGAAAGTAATCCATTGATATCTCTTTGAGCGTTGTCTACTTCTCCTTTCACCCCATGTATTTGGAAGCATTGCTGATATGTGCATGTAATTGGGTTTCTGTAGTTCTCTGTAATTTCAATCTTGGTTGTTCAAGTCTGGAAAATTATCTCTTGCAAAATCATTTTTATGCACTTGCTGCTGTCTTCATCCAAGTCTAGATTTCCAGGTAAGTTCATTTTATTTTATTCCTTTCTGATGTGACCCGAGACTTGATAAAATCAGTTGTTCTTTTTTTGTCTTTGGGTTCATTTATTCTGTTTTCTTTGTGCGTAAGTCGATTGCTGACTGTTTCGCTGGATTTTTGAGACCCCCTTCACTCTTCAGTTCCAGTATAGCAGTACCCTTTGTACTGTTGCTTATTTCTGCTGACTTTCTTTTATTTGTTGACCTTCTCATGTTATTCCATTTGTCTGCTGAACTTTCCCACTTTGTTTCCCTGTGATTTTGTATATGCAACCTGTCAATCTGTCTTCCATCAGAAAAAAAAATGCCCTCCCCATCATGCTTTGGCTTTAATTGATTCTTTTCTTGTGGCTTTTATGTGTTTAATGAGTTTTGTTGAAATTGAGGTATATAAGCTTAAAAAATCATCATTTTATTAGGGGATCACACATCTTTTATCACTATCCATGCATAATTCCATTGTGTGTCAAACACATTTGTACCTCTGTTGCCCTCAGCATTCTCAAAACATTTGCTTTCTATTTAAGCCCTTAGTATCAGCTTCTCATTTTTACCTTCCCTCCCTGTACCCCTCTTCCTCATGGACCCTTGATCATTTATAAATTATTACTACTTTGTCATATCTCACACGGTCCGATGTGTCCCTTACTCCACTTCCCTGTTGTCCGTCCCCCAGGGAGGAGGTTTTGAGTACATCCTTATAACCATTTCTGCCTTTCTAGCCCATCTTCCCTCCTTCTCAGTATCACCACTCTTACCACTGCTCCTAAAGGGATCATCTGTCTTGGATTCCCTATGTTCCCAGCTTCTAGCTATACCAATGCACATCCTCTGGTTGAACTGGATTTATAAGGTAGAATTGGGATCATGATAGTGGGGAGAAGGAAGCACTGAAGAACTAGAGGATAGTTGTATGCTTCATCACTGCTACACTGCACACCAACTCCTCCCTGTGACCCTTCTGTGAGAAGAAGTTCATTACCTTCTGGATTTTGGGTCCCCAACCTGTACTCCCCCTCATTTAGAGTAACTGTAAACATTTTTTAACTTGATTTTTTTTTCTCTGGATAGTGAGGGGAAAAATCTGATTTAGTACTTTGAAATGTAGCTGTCAAAGGCCCAGTTACACACTAGAAATGCCAGGACCCACATCCACCAACTGGTCCATCAGAGAAAATCACAGCAGAGTTTCTTCATGAAGAGTCATAGTCCTGGGAACCACATGAAGAGACTTCATTCCATCTTCACCCTCACTATGATTAGGAAGCTCCTCAGCAATTGTGGATATGTTAGGTTTGCTCGAGAACTAGAAGAAAGCAGCTAATGCTTCATAGTGTTCCTTTTGCCCTGTTACCTCTGTGGCTGCCTCCTGGAATGAGTGACTGTCCATCTTGGGCCTCCAAGAGATTCTGAAGCACTTTCTAGCAGTGCCATAGTCTTCTTCCTTCCCTTCCTAACTAAGCACTCCACACAATCATATGTGCTTCTCTAAACAATCAGGGAACAGCTTCTTCAGATTTGTTACCTTCCTATAGCCCATGTTTGTGTGTTTACCAGTCTTGTCCAAAATTGACTGTAAGGAGCATGTGTTTCATGTGTTAGCAGGCCAGTTCTTCCTGATCTGTGCCACCCCCACTGCTCCACTGTCCTTTTTTGTGTACTCATTAGGACTCCCCAACATGCTAGCGGATGTCTGGAATGGTAACATCCTCATCTGTGCTTAGATTTATTCATTATTAATTTACTGGATGAGTTGCTGGTGGAGTCACTAAAAATACCCTCTTCCTTTGTCAACTTTGTCCTTTTTCGGCCTTTTTTTAATTTCTCTTTAAGGTACAGTACTACAACCATGACCATATTTAGATATTTAATTAATATTCTTTCACTTACCTCTTTTTAAAAATTAAAATCAGTAATAGTCTTGGCTATGAAGCCTGTTTTCAAGTTTCTGGTCATAAGTATGAAACCCTAGGTTGTAGTGTCATCACCTAGCATCTCAAAGTGTTTTAATCAAACATACACCAGAGATACACCCTTCCCAGTTTCCTGTTGCAGACTGCGAAGACATGATAATTAGTCAACTGCCGAGGCTTATGAATTGGTAAAAGCTGTTTTTATTATAGGAATTTACTTTAAAATGATTTACCCTGTAGTCAATGTGGGAAGGTAGAGAGTAGAAACAAATTATAATTGTTTGAAGGTCCTATGAAATAATGGAGCAATAGCATTTCTTGAACAATTAAAACACTAGCTTTGTGGGGTTTGTGTCCATTTTTCAGGGCGCTGAGTGCAACTCTGCCACACCTGCCACAGACCAAGGCCCTCGATGGGCAGAGCAGCAGGTAGACACCTTTCAATTCCACCTTTCTAGCCCAACGCCTGGAGGCAGGATGTTAAGGACTGGTGGAAGAACGGCTATATGAAGGGATCAGGGCAGTAAATTATTATTTGACCTTTCAACATTTCTCCTGGACTGTAAGTTATTCTTAGGCTGGTATTTTCATTTTCCTTGATTTCTCTGTGGTGACCAGCACAGTAAATCTTTCCCTGTGATCCCATTTGATAGGATGAAAGTGATTATGATGTGTGCATTTCATTATATTTCTAACACAATTTTCCCCAAAGGTGAGATTATAGCATCAGGTAAAAGAATAATGTTTTCCTCTTAATGTTAATGAGTTGGCAGTTATAAAGTCAAGAGGCATGAAATGTTTCCATTTTCGTTCTCTGCAGAGCAGCCTTTAAAGGGACTTCCATTGTGCTCTGTGCTTTGTTGTTGTTGTTGTTGTTGTTATTGTTGGGGTATCTTTTTGAAATACGAACAGAGATATTACCACAAGGGTTTCTGACGGGACCAGATTACTTGGTAAGCAAGCTAAGCAGGAGCTGAAAGCACCAGCACGGCAGAGGTGTCAGGTGTCCAGTGCAACTGCAGACACCCAGCAGACAGGCCTCAAGGAAAGCTGAGTGCTGCAGAGGAAGGAAACAATAACACTAAATGAAATAGACAATCTACCATTGTATGAGAAATTACCATACAGCATAAAGTTCACGCAATATCTTGAGGTCACTAAGTGCAAGATAGTTTAAGCTATTAGATTCCTACTACTTTTAGGCCTTCATTGACAACTGCCTCCTATGGTACCCTCCTATGTAATTAATACTTCGTGGAGTTATTTTGGAAGTATACTATTGTTTTCTAATGAAGACGAGTAAAGGGGGGCAGTCAAGTCTGACTCTTGCTATACTAGCCATCAAGTCAAGTGGCTATAACAGGAGATGTTACTGATCAAGAGTGGATGCTGTTAATAAATTAAATGTCTCTGAGTCATTATGACAGAACCATCATGCACTTCCATGTCTGTCAATCCAGAAACTCCAGCTAAGAGAGCTGGCAGTACTATTTCACAAGACACAAATCAAAGGATATGCTCTTGAAACATGATGGTAGCAACCAATAGGGAAATGAGCACACAGAAGTGAGGAAACCTGAATAAGCCAGCCATGTGATGCATTGGATCAAAGACACGTGCCCCAAGTTTCGTAAACAATAACAACTTTAATTTCTAAATCAGGATTGCATAAATGGAGATGCAAACAAGCATATATTCAGGTAATATTGACATTCTAAATCAGATATTAAAATTAGTAAGACTTTAATATAAAAAAAATGCTCCCCAATACAGGAAATGTTGATATATGTTTAACATGCAATCTTTTTTTTTTAACATGCAATCTTATGTATGAAGTGAGTCTTATTCTTATTGTCTTTAGAATGGGACACAGTCCTTGATATTAATTCATAAATGTTATATATTTTAATAAACAATATATTAGCATATTAGAAGATAAATATAACATCTTGCAAAGTATATTTTCCACCAATAAGTATGTTTCTGAATCCATATTCCAAGAAAACAACAGAAAGCATTCAGTAGTACATTATATTTATATTTCATCAGGTTATTTAAATGTCTGCATGTAAGTAAATTGGTTAGTTTCTCAAATAAAGAATATTTTAAAAGAAATGAATAGATAAGAATGCCTTTTATTTTCCATTTCCCTACTGGTAGATTTTAGGAAGTTGACTGATATTGCTCTAACTTCTGAAGCAGATTTATTTGTCAAGTGGTGGTACCATTGTTACATCTATCCTATCTGTAACTCTGAGTATGAGAATCAAAAAACTTCACAAATGTACATTTTGGAAATTTTGTATAAAATGACAACTGTACAGAACACATTTCCTTTTTATGTTCAGGATCAATGTGTATACCCTCAATTCCATTCTCTCTCTTCAACCATGCAAGAACATATGTGTGGCACTGTAATCACATGACATGTGATTACTCCTTTGCAAAGTGAACCAAAATATATCTTCAGATTGAGCATTCCCAACAGGTGTCAACAGTGATCTAATGAGCTAGGAAGACATGGTGCAAAAAAAAATTAAAGAAAAGAATGTTCATCATTTTAAATGTTCTCTCAAGACAAAAGTTACTTATTGATATCTGCAAAGGGCATTTCAATAACGATCATATGACAAAGAAATGAAAATTTCCCAACTGCAGTACCATATTTTTGCTCTCTCAGACTTAAAAAAAATAGCACAGGTTCCAAATGAGTCTTTATTACTAATCTTCAAATATAAATTTCTGTTAACCTAGAAATTCAAATATACAGTGCATTTTATAAATTGTAATTGTGTTATAAATTTTATTTTATTTTATTTATTAAAATATGTTACCTGGAGTAGAAACATATTTTTAACAATGACAGAACTATGCTTCCAGGTAAAGTGAAACATCAACAATTAGGTGGAGGACAAAGGGAGAACTGCCCCAAGATATTGAGAAACAGAATTGTGAATTACTGAAATATCACCTTAAAGTTAATGCCCTTTTCAAATCACGAAGCATCAGAAGATAGGTACTTCTCCCATGGAATATGAAAACAATGTATGCAAATCACTGTACTAATATTAAAACTGAAATTACTGACAGTAATACACATACAACATCGTGTTCTAAATTTTGTATTCATATTTTGCTGCAAGCAAGTAAATGGTGTAGAAAGTGGATGCATTTTAGAACATGAAAACAAAGCCACTGGAGACCTCACAAATAACAAAAATACAGGTTGTGCTTTGTGGAGTAATTTTTCTCCTAATGATATAAAGCACTAGATAGCAAGAGGGCCAAGTGATCGTCAACTGTACAGTCGACTATCTGAAAACTCCTGCCAAAATCTTCCAGATGCTAACCACACAAGATCCAGTAGCCGAAACATATTTCTACAATGCAAACTTAATGGTTAAAATGATCAGGGGAAGTAGATACTATGTCAACCATCAGTCAGTTGTACATACATTTTATTTGCAAATGATTCGGTCCTACATCACTTAATTCTCAACTTGCTAAAGGTGGATCTAGCAATTTGTGCAATTCAGATATATTCGAGAAGCATCCGATTCACAGAGATGATATGTTTGCTATTTAAACTGCATATTTAGTTTTCACAAAACTCGTGAGCTGGGATCGCACTAAGGCCGCGCGTCAGGACGGAAAGCCATCTGGCCATCTGCTGCCGCAGTCATCATGACCATTGCTGAACGTGGACTCTCTTTGTGAGGAATAAATGAGGTTTGAAATGGAAAGTTTGTACGTTAACATGATGTTGTTTCTCTGTCTGACTCATCTTAGCCGGTCATTACTAAAATACAAAGGAATCCATTCTATGTATCTAGAGCATATGTGAAAATGTAACCCCTTGATAAGCGATAAAGCTCTCGATGCCAATGAGTTGACACTGACTCCAGGGGACCTCCCCAAACCCCTCCTGGGCGGGTTGCGAGGATGTACTTGTTTATGGCAGTCGAAAGCCCAGTCTTTCTCCCGAGGACATGCTGTTGACGTTGAACGGCCAACCATGGAGATCGCAGCCCAGAGTTTAACAACTACACAACCGGGGGTCTCCTAATAAGTCATACACTAGCTTTAAAATGAAGACCTTATACATCAAGAATATCACTCTTCATGTGACATCTGAAATATTGATTTTTCTAAGGATAGGGTCCAGTCATGACAGTGCTGTCAATGTGTCAAGGCATTAGGAAAACATGTAATGCATTTTTTATAATAGAATGGCTATTTCATATGCTATGCATTCACTCAAAATTTTCAGTTGTGGCACAATATATTGTTATACAGAAGCAGTTGATTTTTCTCCACTATTCCATGATGGTATGCATTTTTTTTTGCTGCTTCTACTCGCCAATGAATATTTTAGCAGTGGTTGGATATTAAAATATATTTCTAATACATATAGATAAAGACATGTTATAGTCACAAATACAATCCTGGACTCATGAAATCTGATTTTGATGCATTAGAAAACATTGCTGAAGGCCTGACACAATAAGGGGATACTGAAAAGAGAAGCTAGAAATATCACCAATAAAATACAAACACTAGAAATATATCTGTGCTGCTTATGTAGAATATATTATTATTGTATGAATCAAGCTCTTCATGATCCAGAAGTCAATCTAGACTGGCACAAGGGACTTGCATAATTGTAAAACACTTTGTAAATTTTTAGAACACAACAAATTACAAATACTGACTATAAGGAAGCCCAGCGTTACTAACCAATGAGAAAATCGAAAAGAACAAGTAAATGACAAACGTACTGTAGAAGTATTGTGTGACAGAGATAAACTTCATGTGACCACATACTGCTAAACCAGCATTGACACACTTGTGACTTTTTTAAAAAAATGCATTTTCTTTTGTAAACAAAGTGGATACATCTAGTGAAGAAGGTAGGACGTCATCTAAGAAATTAGTATAGGCTTATCCAAAATGACACAAATAAAAGCATTACAGAAAAATACTATAATTTCATTCTTACCTGACAACTAAGTTAAAGATTCAGAAAAAATGTTTTGCTCATGGAGACACATGTGCTCATATAAGTTAAAGTAAAACACCTGGTACCCTATGTTCAAATTATTTTATACATATTTATACAGATCAGAAAGTGTATAAGAGAATGCTCATTTTTGTCCTTACAGAAGGTCATAACTCTTCATCATACAAAACTGATCTAAAACAGATTTAATTTATTATACTTATTATGAATAGCTGTTATGAGGTAAGAACAAAGAAAAGAAATAAACATTTTAAATTATTGCACATTAGAGATGAAAGCACACAGGCAAAAACTTTGTCATAAAATCCATTTAGACCCTGTATGGGGTTTCTAAATTTGTAAATCTTTATAGGGTCAGACAGCTTCTTCTTTCTCCAGCAGAGTGGCTGGTAGTTTTGAACTGTATACTTTGTTGTTAGCAGTCTACCAGGGCTCATTTTAGAAATGAAAGGCCTATCTAAAATAAGAAAGTCTTAATTTTAAGTAAGTCACTCACTAAAAATGTTATAATCCAGCTATTACCATTCCAATAAAATGACATGTGATGATTTTACATTCATTCATAACCTTTTATAATCAAACTTAAAGAGAAGTTACTTTTTGGAAAGCTAACACACACACACACACACACACACATACATCTCACCTATCCCATTTAAAGAAGTGATTAAACAGAGGAGGAGGCATCATTGGTTACCAGTGCTTAGAACCTTTCTAAGCCTTAAAGCTTCCATAGCTCCTGGAATTAATAAACTTTTTTGATTGGAACTATATGACAGACTTCTGAAAATTTCTATTTATTCTTCTAGTAAGACTTTTCTTTTCTTGAAACTACTTATATACAAATTAGTGATACTAGGTAGTTGTACCAAGGCTATTTTAAATTATCCATTTTATTGTAAAATTACTAGAAATACTGTTATAGAAAATAATTTATCTATGAAAAATTTAACTAAAATATGATAGTGTGGAATATCTGAATTAACCACTTTACTCAAAACTTAAGGAAAATATCCAATTTAATGTAAGAAGAATTAGAAGAAAAGACTAATCATTAGGAAAAATAACTTTTAACCCATTTCTAATTGTATATCTATCATCTATCTATCTAACCATTTATAGATAGATAGGTAGACAGATATGAGCCTCACAATACCCTTAGTTAGGATAACTAAGTATAAAGAAAGATAATGGTAAAGGACTATTTCCCACATCTTGCCAACTATGCAAATATCTTGAAAAGTGATCTAGTCCAGAGACATATTTAATTGTGTGCTTAACAAGATAGAGTGTGAGAAATTCCAAAATATAATATCAGGAGATGGACCATCCTTAAAATAATATGATTTATATTTTATCTGTTTATGCATATAATAATCATGATCTTGTTTTAAAGGAAATATATAAGTTTTCCCCCGATAATATTTTTAGGAAAATTGTTTTAGAAAAATCTATGTATTTTATAACCAAATTCATATTCTCCAATTCTTTAGAGACCTACATAAGCTTAATTTTTAAAATTTATTTAAAATACATACAATCACTGGAAACTTCACAGGGGCTGCATTAATAGAATTGAGGAAACTATTATGTGTCCTGGATATTGCTTCATTAAATAGGCTCCTGGTACTAGCACAGATTTATACAAGAAATGAGGCATCTCTCTACTCTTTGATGCATATCTCTACTCTGTTAGGTTAGAGAAATTTAATTAAATAAATACTGATTTGTATTACACAATTCTGAGTGATAGATGTACCATATGATATTCCTCTAGAACTTTATCATGTTCTAGAGAAGATGTTTCCAAAATGAACAGGTATTGTTCAGGGGTCTATGCAGACCAGTCTTGGTTTGTTTAATAATTTTGGTGACGTCTCTGTGTTTTCTATGAACTAGTAAACATGTTAACCTGTGCAAGATTCGCACTCAGACAATAAAGCCAAGAGATGAGATTCAGGTACTTTTGGTAATGCTATTGGAGAAAGAGACACTAACAAAATATTTTCTTTTTCATTGTAATAGTAGGATCTTTCATTTATGGCTGAAATACCATTTTTCAATTTGACATTCAACTAAGATGACATAGGAAAAACGTATATTACTTTTTGTGTCCGCATGTTTGCTCCATAAGTCAAGTTAACAAGCAAATCAGTGTAGAAAAAAAAATCAATGCTGCCTGATTAGCTCCAAGTTGACCAGTACAGGGAGACATGGGCCTGCTAAGGGGAGGCTTGTTAACACAAGGCACTCATTAGAGGACTGTGATGCTCCCTTGCTTGGAGACAGTTAAGACCATGTGGAAGACGGATTCTACCTGATCACTCACACTTGTACTATTTTAACTTCCAATCAATCCTCATTAGTCAAAAACTTGAGCATTCTTTTCAACCATTGAAGTCAAGACAAATAATTGGTCGTCAGTATGGATTTTGTGAACACATTATAAGAATGTTTTAGTGATTCATGAAATAAATATGGTGAGGAAGATAGCAGATAAACTGTCATAATGATTGATTAATCAACAAGATAGGGTCTATAATCTTAGAATATTTGTTCTTGCTAATGCTGGAAGGTGGGAAGAAATTAACTCTAATGAGCCCGAAGTTTCATACATGTGAAGCTCTGCTTCTGTCCCTCCTAACTCTTGAAAACTTACCTGGTTTTCACATGATAAAAGGCCTACTTTTTTTAAATAACCACATTTCACAGGGATTAATCTTCAGATCATCATAAGTGAATTTGAATCTAGGTCCATGGCCTTCTGAGACAAGTAGGGGAGATAAGATTGGGTGTCAACCTCCAAATGGTTAGGTTTGTCAGAAACAGAAATCAATGTTGTCACTAATCATTTCAAGAAAGAGAGGGATACAACCATGTATCAGAAATGCTCTGCTATTCACGGGGTATCTGCTAGCCCTTGCTAGCCTTCTGTCTTCTCTGTACAGTCCTGCCTCAGTGACCTTTCTTGTAATCTGTAAAGTTAAGACTTACAGTAGCTAAAGGCCTGTCTTATCCTTGCCCACCTGCAACAGGAAAAGCAGACCTGGTCAGATATGACCTCATCCACGTAGTTTATTGCAATGCTTATGTAAGGTAATGCCTTAAAACACACTGTAATGAGACTTGGGCAGTTCAGACATTATATAATGCATTTTCAGTGGTGACATGTGTGTTGATATCAAGTTGAGTAGTTTACAACGGAACCGAAGAACCAGAAAGAAAAACCAGGGAACCTACAAAAGCTAGTCAAGGAAAACTGATATGTCACAATGGTCTGATCCACAACTCATCAAGAGGATGTTGCAGAATTTGACAGTGTTTTATTTCATTGTATATGGCCTTGTAATTATTTGGGACCAACATAATAATTGTTATAAACATTAGAGATATGCAATGATAAGAAATTTGCAATGAGGACCATGACAATTCTTGTTCCACAAAATAGCATGTATTTAGAGTGGCAAAGGCATTGTGAATTGTGTATTGTAAACGTAAAAATGATTAGAAATACAAGTCAAGCCCTGCAAGAAAGAAACTTACAAACAAAACAGGAAGTGTGAACCTTCTCGCACAAGCAGTGACTGAGGAAGAGGACTTCACTCTGTGATGTTTTAGATTATAATGTCACAGGGTAAATGAAATCCTTTAAATTGCAGAAGTAGACCTTGAACTACGTTTGAGGCCAATATTGTAAATTACTGAGCTGAGAAGCTTCACCTAAGAAAATGAAAGCATTTACCATTTCTTTTGTTCTCTCTCCATTTTTCCATTTTCTGTGGAGTCTGGAGAACATGAAGGTCTTAGTGGTACAGTGGGACAATCATTCCATTGTGAATAGAAGAGTCGGAAGTTCTAACCCACCAGATGTCCCACAGAAGAAAGATGTTGGCTTTATTTCTATCATAAAGAATTACAGCTTTGGAAACCTTTCAAGTGCTCTACCCTGTCCTCCTGTGTCACTGCCAACTTGTGTCAGCTTATGTCAGTCCGTGCCCTTGTTTTGTTTTTCCATTGATTTTGTTGGTCCATGTAGCAAATGAAGAGAGTGGAGGAAAAGGAGCCAAAACAAAAACAGTTGCTTTATAAATATGCATAACAATTAAAGAGACACTTGTTTAATACAAAGTGTTTGGAATGGCCTGATGGAAGCCTCCAATTATTATTAAATCAGGCCCACAAGTTATTATTGAAGGGTGTGGGTTTTTACATAGGTATGTAAGTGTATGCGTGTGTTTGTTATCATTCTCTAAGGACCTCAGTTTCCATTCTTTGTCATTCTTGGAGGAGAATACTAGCTTGAATGGGACAGTAGGCCTTCCAAGAACTAAATAAATCAAAAGGAATTGAGTCACTGGCACAGTAAGGTTATAAGAATAGAACACTCGCCTTTGAAAGCTTGCTATGTACCAGCCGAATGCCTAGCACATCTGTATGCTTTAAAATGTCACCGCTTCATAAATGATTTGAAATAATTATTGTCACCTCCCACTTTCAAAATGGGAAAACATAGAAACAATGATTTATAAGATTGCCCATGTACGCTGCTAGTAAGTGAAAGTTAATTTTTTAAAGCTATGCATTTTAGTTCTAGGGCCTTGTCTTCTATTGAGCTCCCTATAGGAACCTAACCAAGAAAGAATATTATATCATATTCTATCACATAATACAATATATTTTTTAAATAACCAAATTTAATGCCAAAAAGCTGATTCAGATTCATAGGGGCATGATAGCAGGAACAGAGTAGAAGTTCCTTTGTGGATTCCCGGTGCTATAAATTTATATGAGAGCAGAAAGAGATAAGAGATGTAGGGATGAGGGAGAGAGTGAAACAATTTATGTGGAAGAAATTATGAATTCTGTTGTGGAGGCTGACAAGTCTCAAGTACGTGATTCGGGTATTAGGCTGGAGGTTTATCCTGACTCACCAGGTTGGAGAAGCTACAAGTCTAGATATTATATAGCAGGCAGCTGGATCACTTCGCATGAATCACAGGAAAGAGGCTGCTGAGCTAGATGCAGGGTCCAAGAAGAGTGATATTTGCTGGAGCATGCTATGTCATAACTGACCTTTTGCCAAGGACATTGACTGGCTGGAAACTGATAGACGTTCAAATCACTGTCTTTTTCATTGATTTACATCAGATCACAAAATGGGAGATAATTGCATTATTGTAAGAGAGCAATTAATTCAATATTATCAAAATACCAAAAATCACAACCTAACAAATTTGGTATATAACAAACAAAACTGTCTACTGCTTTTCAACTTAACATCTGTACATTCAACTTAAACTTCCATAATTGCTAGGTAAATATGATTAAAAACTTTACATGTACTTGACATGAAATAACTAAAATATGTATACCCAGACTTACACTGACCCTGTGTTGATCTTTTGGTTTATAAGTAATGGGATAAGGGAAGAAAGAGAAAAAAAATTCTCTATATATACATATTTACTTATAAAAATAAATACTCATAAGAAGTACAACTATTCTTTGTGCAACCGGCTGGTCACATGATTACAAGCGATACATAGAACTCCTTTTTCCTACAATCAATTCTCTAGTCATTCTGCTCTCAGCAATCATTTCAGCTAGTGATAATTCTTTGTATGGCATCTTGATCCAAATTACTGAAGTGTTTGAGTTATTAGTATCCATGCTTGAATTGAGTATAGTTTTTCATTTTTAAATAAATTCATTGTGCCCTAATTAACATATCGTGAAACTCAATAGTTCAGTGATATTAAGAAAGGTTGTGCAATCATCAGCATAATCAACTTAAGAACATTTCTTCCTTCCCATCCCCATCATTATTTACTACCCATTCCCCCATCTTCCCTTTCCATGCTCCAGATAAGTATTAATCCAGTTGCTGTCTTCATTGTTTGTATCATCAGGAACTGTAGTACTAGACATTCCCCAAGGTATTCCTGCATTGTAGACATGTACTTCTATATCTTCACTATGGGATTCTCATCCCATTTCCTCTTGGCATTAAGAATCAATTATACCAGACAATATACTAACTGCCCCTTTGCCTGTTGATTTAGAGACACAAAAAACACAAAATGGCCAGGTGGCATGCTTAATCTCATTTTAATGACTGGTCCTTAGGTGTGAGGATTTCTCCCTTTGGAATAAAGACCTGAAGAGTACATGGTTATGAAAACAGTAAGCAAAAGATGTGGAAGTGGGTTACTAGAGATGTAGTGAGTGATGAAATCCGGTACCACCCCCCCCAATTGATTCTTGTATTAGTGAATCTGATCATTTTGCCATCTCCACGAAGTTAGAGAAATGTCTACAGTAAAATATGATTTACCTGCTGTAGTTGTTAGACACCACTGAGTCACTTCCAACTCTATGCATAACAGAATCAAACACGGCCCTGTCCTGCACCATCTGCAACATTGTGACACTGCTCGAGCCCACTGTTGCAGCTATTGTGTTATTCCATCTCATTGTAGGCCTTCCCCTCGTCCCTCCACTTTATCAAGCATGATGTCCTGTTCTGGGGACCAATCTCTATTGTCAAGATGCACAGGTTATGTAAGATGAAGCATTGCCTCTAAGGATCCTTCTGGCCATCTTTCACTAAGGCCGAGGCTTTTTCTTTAAGTGGTTCATAAAATTTTCAATATTTCCCAGCACTAAACCTGAAATTCATTGATTCTTTCCTGATCTTCCTTATTCAATGTCCAGCTTTCACATGCACAAGAGGTAATGGAAAATGCTGTGGTTGAAATCGGTTGCATCTGGGTCCTCCAAGTGACAGCCCTGCTTTCCAATATCTCAAGAGGTATTGTGTATCAGAGTCACCTAATGCAATGGGCCTTTCGAGCGCTTGACTAGCCCCTACTTCCATGAGCATTGATGGTACTTCCAAGAGAAAATCCTTGACAATGTAACCTTTTCTCCATTTGTGATGATGTTATTTATTGGTTACTGGTAAGGATTTTTGTCTTTTTTACATCAAGTTACAGTATATTCTAAAGGCTCTAATCCTTTATCTTTGTCAGTAAATTCAGATTACATAGAATTCCAATTGCAACAGTCTTCATGGATGTTAGAGCTACCTTCACAAATGTATCTCTCATCGTGATCAAGGCTCGTTGAATGGCTTTGAACAGAGACACTTGATTTATTCCTGTGCCTTTTCTTTTGTTTTTGTTTTTTAAATCACTCTGACTTCTCAGTGAAAAGCAGGCTGGGAGGGGGCATAATTATTTCATTGGCACCAGGATTCAATGTCTATAAATACTCAAGTGATGGTTACATCTTTATTTATTAATCACAGAGTAAGAATTCAATCAATTTTGCGAATGAATGATCAAGTGAAGGAATGAATAAAAATATAAGCATAATATAAATAATTACTTAGTTTGGCAGTGTGTTCCAAATCAAAACAAATTTCTTATGTGTACTCTGATAAACAACCTAAAATAGGTTCATCGCAGGTGAGGATTATGAAGAGGAGATTTTATCAGGAAGAGCAGGTCTCTTGATAAACTGTCAGAGTTAACGGAGAAAGTTATCTCCACCTTAATTTTTAAGTGTGATGATCTCAGTTAAGCAATATTCATTGAGCTTCATGAATAAAATGTTGGCCGACTACCTGACTCTTTATTTTGTGAGTTTCTCAATGCTAATGTCAAATGCAAAGCATATCCGAAATACTATTTCAAAGAGGTTAGAGATACCAACGTGGGAACACACTATTTTATTGTTGTCACCTGGAATAGTTTTATATATCTCCGTCCTAACTAAAAATTGCAAAGGGATCATCACTTAGGTGATAAACTACCAGTTCTAGACAAACATTTTTAACTGATTTACACCTGTTTTTCCTCTAGGATAGCTATAGTTACTTGATAGATCTGTTCTTCAGCTGATGAGTGGTAGCTAGGGGGACATTCCATTAGTTGTATGTGAATCGGCCATGAAACAAAGAAGAGAGCTGGAGTATATATCCACAGAGTAATTCTGTCCTGAATATCAATTGTAGAAATATTGGCTTATTTATCAGTAAAGCACCAAAGGCTTTAAGAATAATTGCTAGGCAAAATCAGATGGTAGTGTTAGTACTACAAAGGCCTTGAGCACACCTAGAATGTTAAATAATTGATCAAAGGTGCCTGTTGGAAATGGATCGGCAATCAATCATCACTCCATTACTTAGATATATCGAAACAGATCTATTAATGCGCTCATTTTTCAAATAATTTGAGAACAAAAAAGCACAATTGTTTATTAATTGCTGGTAAACTAAAAATAGACATAAAATCTAAGTACTTATTTTTAATATTTTAAGTAAATAATTTAAACCCACCTACTTTGGTATCATATATTTTATTTATGATTTCATGTATATATAATCTTGATCTGGAAGTGTACATATATAAAGTGGTTAAGAAAAATAATATTTGTATCAAAAACTAAGCAGTTTGAGAAAAAAAGTTTGAGAAATCAGTCTGTGAAAGAGATCATGAAGTTTTAGAAACCTGGAAAGGTTGTGTTTTAATCTAGGTCCTACTCATATTGGAAGCAGAGAAGAGACCAATTAGACTTAACCTAGGAAGGGTTCACAAAGACATATAATAGTTAAATTACCCAACTAACTATAAGAAAAAGATAAAATTTTAAGAATAGCAAGAGAATAAAAGGCGGTCATATACAATGATCACTTGCAATAATAATATGCTCAGACCTCTAAGCAGAAATCTCAAAGAGGAGAGAAGAAATATCTTCTGAAACCTGAAAGGGGAAAAAAAAAACACCTTCCCCCAAATCCTCTACCCTGTCAAATTATCTATTAAGACAGAAGATCATATAAGAGTCTTCCAGGACAAGGAAAAACTCAAAGAATATGCCATTACTCCCCCCCCCCCCCCCCACACACACACACAAAAGACACCCAACCCTATGGAAGATCCTTGCTGACAGACTCATCTATGCTCAGAAGACCAACATCCACAAAGCACAAGCATGAGACCACCACATAGCCCAACTCCATCCAGAAGTCAGCATGCTAATAACAGTGATCAAGAAAACATGGCCTTGGAGGAAATGAAGGCAAAAATGAAGACCCACACACAGAGCACAGCGATATGAAAGGAAATAGAACATCCAGCATGGGAGGCAAGTGATGACAGCAATGAATCCACATTGTGATAGTAACACTGAATGTCAGTGGTCTCAATTCATGCATTAAAAGACAAAGGGTAGAAGACGGACACCCCATCAATCTATCTGTTGCCTGCAAGAGACAAATCGTAAGCTTGTAGACCAAAACAGACTGAGAACAAAAGACTGATGGAAAATATACCAGGAAGATGACAGCATAAAGAAAAAGCAGGGATTGCAATTCCTGATCTCTGACAAAACTAACCTCAAAGTATAAACCATAACAAGAGACAAGGAGAAGCATTTTATAATGCTCAAAGGATCAGTAAACTATTAACCAGGGAGCATAATAAAGATATATGTACCTAAGAAGAGACCAACAAGATTCATCAAAGTGTTCAAAATATGTAAAAAGAAATCACAAATTCAACAATCACAGAAGATAACTGTAATACACTGCTATTAGAGAAAGATAGATTACTAGGAAACAAGCACAGAAAGGAGGCTGTAGACCTAAAAACTATAATAGGCAACTGGACCTGATAGACGTTTATAGAAACTTCCATTCAAATGGGGAAAAAAGCACATTCTTTTCATGTGTTCATGACTCATTTTAGAAATTAGACCACATGCTGGTGCACAAGTCAAGCCTGAGTATATTCAAACACAAAGAGATAGCTCAGATGTCCTTCTCAGATCATCACACCATAAAACAGGAGATCAATAAAAGGATGACCAGAAAAACAAGGGCAAGCAATTAGAGGATGAATGGCAATTATCTGTGGCACAAATGGGTATGGCCCAGATTAGAGAGGAGTTTACAAAGTTTCAAGAAACTAATGATAATGAGAACACAACATCAAATCTAAGGGGTACTGCAGAAGCAGTTATGAGAGGCAACTTGATAGCAACAAGTGCATATATGAAAAATGAAGAGAGCCTTATTACTGATACGCTACCACAAAACCTCCAGCATCTATAACACAGTCAACAGAACAGCCCTTCCAGTAGCAAAAGAGAAAAAAAATAGTAAAAATAAGAGCAGAGTTAAACTAGAGGGAAGACAAGAGAACAGCGTAAAAGAATCCGCACATCACAAAGCTGGTTCTTTGAAAGGATCAACAAAAACAAAAGACTGCTGTCAATCCTAACCAAGGAAAGGAAAGAGAACATCAAGAGCCAGAATGAAGAATGAGACAGGGGAAATCACAATAGACCTCCACAAGATTAAAAGTATCATCACAAAGTACTATGAAAGTCTGTATTCTAATGAATTCAACAATGTGGAAGGCGGCAAATACTTGGTAAAACAATCCTTCCCAAGGTTATCCGAGATAGAGGTTGAGAATCTCAAAAGACCCATTGCAAAGGAAGAAATAGATACGGCTATCAAGAAAATCCCAACAAAAACAACCACCAGCCAGATGTCTTCACAGGAGAATTCTAACAATAATTCAGGGAAGGGCTGGCACCGCACTTCCGCAAATTATTCCAGAGGGTGGAAAAGAGTGGCAAAGTCCCAAACTGATTTTTACAAAGCCAGTATTACAGTGATATCCAATAAAGGCAAGAATCCCATAGGAATAGAGAATTACAGACTAATATAGTTGATAAACATAGATGCAGAAATCCTTAGAAATATATTGACCAATAGAATACAAAAGTATATGAAACATATCATCCTCTAGGGGATTCATAGAAGTCCTCAGGTGGGATTCATCCTATAGATACAGGGATGATTTATAATCTGAAATCCATGAATATTATACACCACATTTATATGAAAAAGTATGAGACTCATATGATAATATTGATAGATGCAGAAAAGCACTTGAAACACCTAACACCCATTCCTTCTTAAGAAACACAAGAAGACAGGGATGGAAGGGAAATTTCCCAACTTAATACAAACAATCTATGAAAAAACAACAGCTAACATCATAGTCAATGGAGAAAACAAGAAACCCATTCCACTGAAAAGGGGGATCAGACAAGGATGTCCCTTTTCCCTACTTCTATTCAACATCATATTGGAGGTCATAGCTAACAACATAGTATAGTGGAGGTACATTTAAGGTATCCTCCTGGGAGAGGAGGGGTTGAAATAATCATTATTTAGAAACAATATGATTCCGTACATTGAAAACTCCAAAAGCTCCACAAAAGGAGTACTGACAGTGAAAGAGGAATATGAAAGTGTGGCAGGATACAAGATCAGCAAACATAAGTCTATTGGTTTGTTATATACATTGGACAAGAATCATCAAGGAGATCAAGAAGTCAGTACCCTTCACAATAGCCAAGGACAAATTGAAATATCTAGGGATATATATAACAACAAGAATGAAAAAAAGAACAGACTTATACAAGGAAAACTACAGGACCCTAGTACAGGAAAGCAAAGTCAACTTCCACAAATGTAAGAATATCCTATGCTCATAGATTGGAAGACTCAAAATAGTAAAGAATCAATAAAGTCAATTTTACTCGTTACTATACTTTTAATGCTATCCCAATTCAGCTACCAACAACCTTCTTTAAAGTATTGGAAAAAGTGTCCACCAATTCTAGGAGAAGCCAAGAATCAGCAGATAATTCCTCAACACAAAGGACATAGTGGGAGGACCTGCTTTACCTGACTTTAACACCTCTTACATAATCACAGTGGTCAAAACAACATAGTACTGGTATAATGACAGTCACATAGACCAAGGAAAAAGAAAAGAAAACCCCAAAATAAAACTATCAGCATATAGATACCTGAACTTTGACATGGGCCCTAAAAGCATCAAGTGGGAGATAGATGCACTCTTTAACAATTGATACTGGAAATAATGGATAGTCACATGTAGAAAAAAATGAAAAAAAAAAAAGACAACAACCTCTTACCTCACCCTATCGAAAAGAAGGGAAAAGAGAAAGGGACAATCTAGACCCCATACCAAATGTAGAGGATAAAATTCCTGCACAGAGGTGGTAAGGCACAGGAGAACCAGAGGGTCAACAACAGTTTGAGATATGATGTTCCCTTCCTGGAGCATACTGCGATAGAGGACAATACGGGGGACATACAGGCAGGGGGGTATTCCAGTCTGAACCCTCCACAGCCGGTCAAACCTAGAAAGGTATATAAAATATCAGCAACTGTTGCAAAATAAAGTCAAAAAGCCCCTAAAGAGCTTCCAAAATAGGTTTTAGGCTAGGAGCGGCAGCTCCTTGAAAAGACCTGGAATTATGTATGTTTTCTCTCTCTCTCTCTCTCTCTCTCTCTCTCTCTCTCTCTCTTCTCTCTCTCTTTCTTTCTCTCTCCCCCTCTTTCCTCTTCCCCAATCTTATGTATAGTCTATGTTATTGTTGGTTTGTAAAGTTATAGAACATCAGCATAGTAGGCAAGTTTGAGGAGAAAGTGAAGGTACTAAGGGTCCCGGAGGAATTTGTAGGAGTAGGAGATGGGGAAGGGAGCAGTGAGCAAACAATGTCCTAGGGGAACAACTGGGGAATTGATATCAACAAGGAGGAGGTAGAGATACTGGAAGTATTGAAGCAATAGCAATTTAGCTGAGAGGAAGTACTAAGTGATGGAAGTAGGGCAAGTGGTGTGGTAGGGCAGGAGGAACTTAAAAGGGAACAGGAACTATCTAAGAAGCAAAGCTATGGATATAGAGATAAGCATAGGGGAGCATATATGCAAATACATTAATTCATAAAAATAGAGATATTGGCCTATGTACATATGACAATAAACTGAGGTAGTAGATGGACTTTGGACCTCTACACATACCTTCCCTCAATACAAGGTCACTTTGTTCTAACAAACTGACATTCTGTGATACTTATCCTCCAGCATAATCACTGAAGACAATGTGATGCATAGGCAAATGTGGTGAAGAAAGCAGATGGTGCCCAACTAATAAAAGATATAGCATCTGCAGTCTTAAAATCTTGAAGTTAAAAAAGCAGCCATCTAGCAGAGAAGCAACAAGCCCATATGGAAGAAGCATGCCAGCTGGTGTGATCATGAGGTGTCTTCGGGACCTGGTAAAAGGCCTCAAAAGAATATCAAACAAACAAACAAAACATATTGTTGAGAATGAGGGGTGGCGGTTAGAACAGAGACCTAAAATCCATCTATAGCTAATGGGACATCCCCACCCCCCCATAGAAGGGCCACATGGATGGGGTCATGCAGGCAGCTAGGATGTAAAAAGGCACCTATGAAACACACACTATTCATCTGGTTCCTTGAGGCTTCCTCATCCCTCATTATCATAACATCAGTGCTGCCTCACACTTTGGACTAGACTGCAACATGTACACAAATACAGATAAGAGCTAAGAGCTCAGGACTCATGGAATCCAGGAAAAGGAATAGAAATACCAGAAGAGTAGGGGAAAGGTGGGGAGATGAGGGGAGGATGGGAGAATTGATCATAGTGATCAACATATGACCACACACCCCTCCAGGGAGACAAAAAACAGAAACCATTGGGGAAGGGAGATAGTGGTCAGTATGAGATATGAAAATAATAATAATTTTTAATTTATCAGGGGGTCATGAGAGGAGGGAAGGGAAAAAGAGGAGCTGATAAAAGGGCTCAATTGAAAAGCTAGACTGGAAATGAATAGAAATGACTAAAAAGGAATGATGGTAAAATATGTACAGATTTGCTTGAAACAATTTATGTAAGGCTTGTTGTAAAAGTTGTAAGGGCTCCCAATAAAATAAAAAAAATAAAAACAGTCCTGGGTCATGATTTAAATTGCTATCCCTCTTTGATACGTAAGATACTTGAACTTTTTAAATTTCAGTTTCCTTATCTATGAAAACACTAATAACTATATTCAAAATTATTGAATCAATTAAATGACATAATATATGGTATTTATCAAATATCTGCATAAATGTTCAATTATGATAGTAAATATAATTACAAAAAGAATCATGGCAACACTAAAAACAATCTGGCATCTTCAGAGTAAATACCAAAGTAATAATAATGGGAAAAAGTGAAAAGAATGTAGTATAACAATGCATTAACATTTAACTTTTATGAGTTGGAGGTTTTTTCTCTCATATTTTTCTCCCATGCTATCCAAATGGCAAATAAGTTACTGAAATTACCGGACTGAATGATTCTGATTATTGATTGAAATTTGGATTACTACTACATTATGAGGTATAGAAGAATTACATCTAAAGGGGAGATCTCATGAAATATCTTGGGGTGTTTTCTTCACTGGCATTAGAGAATAGACAACTACAGAAACTCAATAGAAGGCTTCACACTCTTCAAGAAGAGAAAGAAGACCCTTAATAATCTAATGTACTGGTTGAGGCTAAAGGGCACATGGAGTAAATTGCAAATGATAGTATAAGTATCAATCATTGGACCTCAAGATCAATTCCAGAGTCAAGAACAGTCATTTTATATGTTCTTCCTTGCTAGCTATATAGTTATTTGTACATATGAAGCACGATTCTTCTCTTTTGTCCCTATTTATGACTTTGCATAAAGCTCTCAGTTGACTTTTAACTTTATCATTTAGTCTTTAGGTTATAGTACAAGTATCTCAAAGAGTGATTTTTGAGTAAATTAAAACTTAACAACATGGAAACTTGATAAAGTTGTCTTATCAAACCTTGGTTCTCCTATCTAAGGGAGGGAGTAATAAGTGGATTTAAACTGTAGAAAGGGTAATTACATTGTAATACAGAGAAGTCAGGCAATTTTACAAATATTCTCAGAGATTATGAATGTATGTCTATAAATATGTATATATATATTTGGATATTCGGATGAATGCTCTCACTATTTCCCCTTCTTTACTTGATCAGGTTTGGAAAGATAACAATATATTTTGTAGATTCCCTTGCAAATAGGATTCTGAATATTAGTTAAGCCTGATAAAGGCACTAACATGAGATCCAGAGCAGACCCATTTCTTTGTGACTATAATAGTTGGGAATATCCAACAATTACGAGTTTCTCCGAAGGATTATTTTGTGTGGAAATGACTTCTAAGGGGCTTCAGACATTGGTGGCAATGATATCAAAGGTCTTATTCATGCAGACACATTCAGTCACTGGGTGATTGTTCTAAAGACATTATGTTAAAAAGAAAGCTCAGTGACTGCTTCTGACTTCCATTAGCAAGTTCAAGTGATTTTTATATTAACTACCCTTTACTTAAAATACTGAACTCTGGTGTGTTAGTGCTTAAGCAAGGACTGCCATTTACTGACCTTTCTGCTCCCTTAGAGAATGACAGAAACTCTCTGGGGCAGTTATAGTCTGTTTGATGAGGTCATTCTGTATCTGTCCTCAGGGAATGGATGAAAATGAGTTTTGTTTTTAACTTAAAATACCTAGTATGGTTTTGGTTTTCTCCCCCCAACTTCTGGTGTCTATGAATTCATTCATGGCCCAGGAAGGGCCTGAATAAAATCCCTATGACCAGTAACTTTAGACAAAATGTACTTCTGTTTTTCAGAATCCTAAGGTCAGGGACCTGGAACATAGAGACATTGTAAAAGTTTCAAAAATAAATGAATAGATGGATGAGAGTGCTTCAAGGAAATAAAAGAGAGAGCTAATTGGGGAAATGAGATTATCTGCTTCTAAAAATGCAGGCAACTTTTAGATAGAATTAGTTCAATTGAATGAATTAAGGTTAATAGATATTGAGCCCCAGAGAGAATAATTAGAGCTGATATTTGTTGAATCCATTACTGTATGCCAGGAATTGTATTAAATGCTTTTCACATATTAATTTATTTAAGCTTTGTAACAACTATATGATATAGGTACTAGCATTATCACTACTTTTCAGATGCAGAAACTAAAGACTCTAGGTACTAGGATCTTTGATATACTTAGCAGACATGGGATCTGAATCTTGGAATGTTAACTTCAAAATTTGGCATGTTAGTGGCCACTTTATGCTTTTTTGACATAATTTATAAAACATTATATCTGGACATACAGTCAAAAGCATGTCACTTCAAAGGTTCACCTTGAAATAGATTAGTGCAATGTTTCTATACTAATGGTAATTTTGCCCTCAAGGTATATTTTAAAATGTATACAGATATTTTTAATTGTCAAAATTTGGAGGAGTACGTGATATTGCTGGCATATGTATATATTTAACTCCAAACCCCAAATTTACTGACATCCAGTCAGTTCCATTCACAGCCATCCTCTTAGGAAGGATAGATCCATCCTTTTAGGTTTCCAAGAGTTTAAATCCTTACTTGAATAGCTAGCCTCATCTATCACCCTCAAAATGATTGACAGGTTTGAACCATTGACCTTGTAGCCAACAGTTCAGTGTATACCCCACTGTATGACCAGGGTTCTTTACCATCAATACTCTTTGATGGTCAACACTTCACATATATGGGCATAGTACAAAATTATTCTATTATTTTCCACATTCAATAACATATGATTGACAGTATCAAACACCAAAGTGTAATGTGAAAGCAACACTGTCTATGCGACTAAAGTTCTGTATCATACTAGATGGGCTATGATTCTACATGGATTGGAAATTGCATATAATATACCATTTGATGGTTCTTGAAAAATGAACTCTGGCAATTATGGAATGATATAATTTGGCACCGATGTAATGAGGTGATTGGTACTAGTGTCATGATGTAATCAGCCTCCATTTTGTGACTTAAGATGGCCACCCTCTATTTGTGCATAGAATCTTTTTGACATACTGACTGGTCTTTGAATCCTCACCTTGTCAATCAGGGTGCACAGCTCAGAGTTGCTGCTGAACACCACCGCCAATGCACAAGGCAGCTCCCACGGGAAATAATCTGTCATCTGAAACTTTAATATGATGAAGATTGTGAAATACTGGGTTAGTCATTATTTCCCAAGTTGTGCCCTAGGAAGGTGGTCTGGTGGCACTGAGGTTTGGCTCCTGGACTGACAAGTGAGAGTTGCGATGAATCAGAAATGACTTCATGGCAGTGGGGTTGTCTGATCTCATTTCTACATTCTATGAAAACAATATTGATTGTCAACAAAAATTTGAAGTTCTTTCCATACCATCTCAAGAATGTAATTTGAATTCCATTCTAATAAGTATTTTAAAATTCTGAAAAAGCAGACAGTGTGACACCTGCTTATCACTTTTATAATAAAAGATACAGAAATTAGAATTGCAGATGGAGATGGACAATCATCGCAGTTATATGTTACTTCCCAAGCAACTGGGGAAAAGAGCCAGGAATAGATTAAGGGGAGTTCTGCTCTATTTTAGAGTCATAAGACGAATGAAAATGATATACTGCTCTTAATTTACACATTTGAATATCTAAATCAGAACGTGTAATGACATGCAAAGAAACATAGATACTATTTTAGTAAAGGGACAGAGACCTAATAGGCTATTGTGAATAAGAACTGTTATTTTTCTACCAGTGTCTCCTTCTCAGGGGAAGCAGAATTAAAACTGGTGTGATCATGGATCTACACAGTGATTCTAAAAAATCACAAACTTTGTGTGTGTAGGTGACATATCTTGATGTGATGGGATAAAGCTAATCTTATAAATGATGAATGATAGCTAGTGATAGAAAAATATAAGTCTTCTATAAGACCACCAATATTTACAAGTCTGGACTTCATTATGAAACTGCAGGCCTGGTTTGATCTTTATTTAAGGAAAATTGACTACACATTCTTTTTGGTTCCTACTTTCTACACTTCCAATTGCCCACTATTTTAAAGATGATGTTTGGTTAGAGTCCTCAAAAGAGCAGAAAGCAATGCAAGGTGTATAGTTTTTTTTAATTGAAATATTCAGATAGATAATTTTTCTATTAGGTCTAAAAGAAACCTAGAATGGACTAACATTATAAAAGACTCCATTCAATTTTGTTACACAATCAATGCCCATGGAAGCAAGAATGAATAAAAGGAAACCAAATTATTATTTGTATCATGCAAGTATACTGTCAAATATCTCTTCAAAACATTACGAAGCAAATATGCTACTTTGAAGACTAATTTTCACGGGACGCAAGCCAAGATGTTTTCAAATGCCCCATTGGACAAGTAATAAAGAAGACTGAAGAATTGGTGCCTTTTAAGTTGTAGTGTTGACAAAAAATACGAAGTCAATTGGCTGAAGAAGGAATCCATTTTTCTTAGAAGCAGTCCTGCCAGATTTGTTCCTCTTTTTGACAGCAAAACCCCATCCAAGTGAGGATGGTGAGACATCACCTATGCTACTTTGAAAATATTGTGGAAGAGAGAGCAGACCTTGGAGAGACATTATCCTTGGTAGACAGTCATTAAAAAAACATTTTATATTTATTCTCCTTTACTAAAGGTTTTTGCGATTTTTCAGCAGAAAGAAAAGAATGATTTTGGATGAGATGATTGCCACAGTGTCTGCCACAAAGGACTCAGACACAGCAATGGTGTTTAGGAGACATGGGGCATGCAGGGGGACCCAGGGTTGCTTCACAACAGAACCAACTCAGCCTCGCCTTTACAAAAGCAAAACCAAAGCTTAAGAATGGCACTTCTCACCAAACCTCAAAGGGAATTCAAAGAGAAGTTCTCCCACTTCTGTTTCTGAGCACCTCCTTTCTACACAGCCTAATGGAGGGCTTTGTGTACCCCTTGGTAATTTCAGACTTGGGCATGAGCGTATATTCCTTTTTCATAATGAGATTTAATCAAGCAAAGCCAAACCTATTGCTACTAGTTAAACACTCCCCAGGGAGAAAAATCCAATGACTGGGGAAGTAATGAACCTCTATTTAACTTTCAGATTTTGTTAATAACAGTTTGACTTGTACTGGTTCGAGCTAATTAGGGACTGCAGCTTCTCATCACGCTTATAAAATGGGCTTACCTTTTGTGTTGAGCAATTTTCTCAGTGTGGGTCATTTTAGAGAAAGGAGAAAGAAACCAAATATTTTAAACATGCATGGATTGTATAGTACAGTGTTGTGGCCTCTTCTCACATAGAGTTCCAGGAATGTCTGCAGTTCACATCAGATGATCTCAGTAACATATAGTAAGATAAAATGATTTGGGGATCAACTAAATTTGTGGGACGCTGATTAGTAGAGATTATATTTATCTCATGAATTGTTGCCGTGGTAAGGCACAAATTCTCAGTTAAGACCTGTAAGAAAATTAGGGTGTTATTGGTGATGAGTAATGAATTGAGACTTTCTCTAAACTGTAAAGTACTAGAATATGTTTTTAGGCTTGAGATATTTGGTAACATTGCCTAATCAGGTTGTCTCCACTTCTTTCATTAATCAAAAAAAGTTTGTAGAATGAGTCTCCATAAAATCCTCAGGACACTATTTCCTAATGAAACTAGGGAAGAATCTTGATTCGTTCCCTCCTATTCCAGATTCAGTCTGTAAATATCACCAGAAAAAGAATTCTGTAAGATCAGGCCAAGAAATAATGATTATAATTCCAGGTGTCTGTGAATTTAGGATCGATCTATGGAAAGTACAGAGTATGCACCTTGAGGCTAGGGTAGTTTACAAAAGTAAACTCCCAAACTTATTTATACTACCACCCATTTTTAGGAAAAAAAACACTGCATTTTTCAGACCATAAGACATGCCTGACAATCAGACACACCCAATTTTTGGAGCAGGAAAACAAGAAAAAATATTCTGAACCAAATAGTAACAGTATACTAAAATATTTATGAAAATAAAGCAAGCTATAGTAATATTTAACAGTGTAAACTCAACAGTGGTGTTAAGAATCATCATCACTTTTATTAACAAATTAGGGGAGGCGTGCACTGCACCAGTCATGTGACCTCACTGATATTGAGCCACGAAGAGCTGGAACTTCACCTGAACACACAGCAATCCAAAGCATGCAAATAGCAGTGGACGGTCAGCAGGCACATGGGATCATGACCAAGTGTTCTGGGATACCACACCTTCAGAACATAAGATGCCCCCTCATTCCACCCCCCACCTTTTGGGGGGAAAGTGCATCTTATGGTACAAATATGGTACTTCCATATCCTGACAATTAATATGAATCACCTGACATTGCATTATAGTCTATAATCCAGTGAGTCTCAACCTTCCTAATACCGCAACACTTTAGTTTAGTTCCTCATGTTGTGCTAACCCCAACTATAAAATTACTTTGCTACTTCCTAATTGTAATTTTGCTACTGTAATGAATCATAATGTAAATATCTGATATACAGGATTTATTTTCATTGTTACAAAGTGAACATCATTAAAGCACAGTGATTACTGTTTTTTTTTTTTTTTGGACCACAGGACCCACTTTTCTCCACCACAAAGTGGGGGAAAAACTAGGGTACATCTTATGGTCCGAAGGTGTGATACCCCAGAACATTTTATTATATTGGTACTATATGGTTCAGAATATTTTTTTCTTGTTTTCCTGCTCTAAAAACTCCGTGTGTTATTGTAAGGTGCGTCTTATGTTCTGAGAAAATATAGTAATCACAGAAATAACATGTAATTATAATTTATGATGTGTCATTTACTTCCAATACTGCTGCTTTTAATAGAATAGCTGGTATCACCACAGCAGCTGCTTTCTACACAGTAGCAACTCCCTGCACAGGTGTGACAGGCCTACATAAGTACAATATGGCGTCAACTCTGTCACATACACCGGTATTTGTATGGGGCATATGTGATGGGATTGTCACGATGATGTTCTCACACCCGGTACTTGTATGTGGGTGTATCTAAATGTGGGTGCATCTGCGTGGAGATGAATAGAACAGCAGTGTTTCAGTTCCTGAGACCATCTGAAATAGGTGTTTTCCGATGTCCTTAGGAGACCCCCGTGAAAAGGTGGTTCGACCCCGTTCAGGGATGGCGACCACGGGTTGCGAGCCGCTGCGTAATCTAAGATTGAGTGTAAGCATCTGCTCTTACAGACCTATTGGCTCTTTCCAGTGTCCTGGGGGGCACTGTTTTACCCACTTTGGGACACACCATTCTAAAGTCAAATGTGATAGCCAAGAGCCCCAGTGACACAGCGGGCTAGACGCTGAGCTGCCAAACACAAGCTTGGCAGTTTAAAACCACTATCTCTTTTGTAGCAGAAAGGTGAGGCTTTCAGACCTTCAAGATGTACAGTCTCAGAAAATCTGGGGAGCAGTTTTACTCTGCCCCCAAGGCTTGCTAAGAGTCCTGTTTCACTTGATAGCTGTGAGTGAGTTCTATGATATTCTCAAATATAGAGCCACCATAGGATACAAATGAGGTATTGTAGATGAAGTGCAGCTTGCTGTAGATTATTAAGCTACGGGAATACTATCCCTCGATTTCAACATTTCCTGTTCAACACAAGCTGATATTGAAAACATATTCTATCTCTGCATTGTGCTTTTTGTGAACCTTACCACATCTTTTTTTTGCCCTTCATTATCTTACCTCCTCAATTTCTAAAATAAATATTTGTACTCTGGTTATAGTGTTTATGTCTCTGTAATGAGGAGAGTTGATATGCTGTTAGGACGTACCAGTTAGATGCATTTATTTCCTAATATGAATTGCTGTAAACTATTTCAGATTCTGAGCATCTGAACTGACAGGGATGATTGAGAAATGAAAAGTTGGGAGGGACATAGGTTAGTACTGACTAAAGAGGAGCAAAATAATATTCTACATGCTATTTGCTAGATTAGAAATATTTGTTCATATAAGCACCTGGAATATTGAGGAAGCTTGATTCCATTCTTAAAATTTGCTTATTATCCACTGTTTATATATCTCTTTCTTTATGACTCTATATTTTAAAACAAAAATATGATAAATTTTATTTTCTTATATATTTGCAACTAAGCAAGCTGAAGCAAGCATTAGAACATCTCTATAACTGGTAACAAAATGAAGGCATTTGTAACAAACATAATACACAGATAATTTGGTGACAGATAAATATAGACATGCACTTTTATTTTTGGTTGTTCATTTACATCAGTGAGAGGTTAATGTATAAATACGCTTGATATTTTTAAGATTGACTAACAGTATGTAACACTAATCCAAAGCTTACATATCTATTGTAATAGGGCTCCCTATAAAGGAGTCCTTCTGATAGGCTGAGAGCTTGTAAGAAGTTTACCAGGAGAACTGCATTCGGAATCTGAAATTTGTTCAAATGTAACATACCATTTTAGGCTCTGAGAATATAAAAGCATATATTCTAAAGAACATAATTTAATTTGCTTTAAGGGTCATTACATATACATTCCTTAATAGTGATCATATTCATAAATATTGTTGTATATACATGTGTATATGTGTGTATGTGTGTATATATATGGAATGCAAAACTGACAAGGGAAGTTCTACACTGCTTTCCAGGGTCACAGTGAGTCAGAATTGAGTCTTTGAAAGATATATATATATATATATATATATATATATATATATATATATGAATCCAGAAGATCAAAACATTATTTACTTGATTGTGGTAGTCACATAATTTCATGTCAACTTGATAAATAGGTATAGGAGTGAAATCTAGCCCGTCAATAGGTCACAGCCTGATGATGCTTCCTAATGAGCGTGGCATTCTTATGAAGACTCTGGGAACTTCTTCTTTTTCTCTCTTGAGGTGGACCATACATACTATCTCTGCCTTTGCCTTCCTGTTAACAAGCCACTTTGATCCAAGCTGAAACCACCCAAAAAATGTTCACGGCCAAAGGATCTATATAACTTTGCACTCATTGACCGATCATCTTGCATTCTGCATCATTTTATGTGGCTGTATGAGTCTGGAAAGCGATTTATGCATTAGTATTGGACTTAATGGATTAACACCAGACTTACGGATTTGACCTAAATTGTGCTGGGATGTTTTCTGAATATACAATTGCTCTTTGACATACAGCTCTTTCTTGTATATATATGGTTGTCTCTGGATTTGTTTCGCTAGTCAATCCAGCCAAACACATTTATTACACTATTTATTACACATTTATTACACTAGCCTGTATGAATAGAAGCCCTGGTAGCACTAAATATTGTTACTTCAGAGTCAGCAGTTCAAAACCACCAGCGATAGAAATCTTATATTGGGCCAATATGAGTTGTAATCAACTCACGACAGTTGTATTAATGCTCTATACCTTTTAGTGTATAGGGATTTGAGATAGAAATTTTTAAGCAAATCACGTGTTCTGACTGTTCTATCTCTTACAGTGTGTTATTTGTTACAAAACATGATGCAGCAAAGGAATGGATATAATTCAGTGACATTTTGGGGTATCAAAGGAAGAAATATGCACCTGAAATATTAAATTTTGAATAGACTGTACAAAACAGAGAGAGATGATTGAGGAATTTTTAATGGAATAAACCCTCATTCACTGCTATTGGGTCAATTCTGACCCCATAGGGACAATATAGATCACTATAGAATTGTCCTTATAAGTTTCTGAGACTGTATCTCTTTTTTTGTGGGCATCACTACCCCCTGGTGGGAGTAGGAGGCCCAGCCTTGCTCCTAGAGAGCTGCTACTGGAAATGACCCACCACACCACTGGGGCTCAGCCTGAGTCTACATCTCTTTCTGGAAGTAGAAAGTCTAACTTTCTTTAAACCCTACAGCATCAGGATCCTAGTTAGGGAACAAAAGAGATGCTCTTACCAAATACAATTCCAGCATAATATTATTGTCTTAAAAGAGACAAATATAGGGCTGAGCCCCGGTGGCGTAGTGGTTGTGCGCGGGACTGCGGCCCACTGGGACAGAGGTTCAATTCCAGCAGTGGGGCTGGGCCTCCTACTCCCACCAATGGAGAGCAGTGATGCTCCCTCCCCCCAAAAAAAAGAGACAGATATAGACACTTCATCCTAATGAGAGTGGCGATGCACACAAAATCAAACACGGTCCAAGGATTCACAATAAATACAGTAGTTAATTAAGGAATGGAAGACAGGGAAGTATCACAAAATCATCATTGGTGGCAGATCAATACATCTGTAGTAGGTGGGACTACAGAAGTGGGAACAGGGTCATGATTGGGACAGGTACAGACCCAATATGAATGTATTCTAAACTTTGACTATTCTGTTTGAGTTCTCTATTGGTTTTGTATTATTATTGTAATTGTAATGACTATTGTAATTACTGTTGTAATTGTTTTACTATTCTATTTGTTTGCATTTTCTGTTGATTTTGTAAGGGAATTGTTGATGGATCTTTGGTGCCTGTGATCTGTTTGAAAAAAAATGATATTGATGGAAAAATGGAGGTAATATTGATGACACTGGGACACAGAGGGAGAAGGAAGGGGAAATGGGGTTTCACCATCAATGCGTGCAATAGGATGGGGATAGTTTCACAGATGGTTTGGATGACTATTGTTCAAGCCCTTCAGAATATGATTAGACCATTGAATTGTATATGTCAATTTTGCTCAGCAAAAAATTTTTTCTTTAAGGAAATGACATTTTAGTTAGGGAAAAAACTAAAAAGCGGAAATATATCTCTGACATTTTGTGGAAATGGGTGGGTGTTTGTGGAAGAAGAAATAGAGAAATAGTAGAAGAAAATTTTCTCTGTGAACATGAGGGGTGTGTGAGGAAAATAGTATGGAGTGCAAAGCAATGAGGACAGCAGAGGACTGTGTAATGCAAAGCTGGAGAACAAGATGGAGACAGTGCAATGTAGGGCTTTGTTTTCACGAAAAATAAAAGTGACTGAATTATTTCCAACTCATGATTACAATGACTAGATTGCCCTCTTCATGATTACTTTAACTTCCATGAAGCTAAATTAGAAAAAGAAATGCCAGCGAGGAACTGAGAGACCAGTTTGGAGGATATTGTAGGAACACAAACAGATTTCTTGTGACAAAAGAAAGAATGAGTTGGATAAGATCTGTTTGGGCACTAGCTAACTCTATTAAAATTCATGTTTAGTAACATTATCATTCTTTAATATTCAAATAAATATGCAAATACTTAGAAGCCTAGTAATCTTGGGGGTTAATTCAAAAGAAAACCGAGATTACAGTTTTCTGCTGCCGTAAAAAAATAGGTAAAATTGTGTGACTTCAAAAACGGGGTTCTATTGTCTCCAAATTTTGAAGTCTAGAGGTGTAAGTAAGGGTGGAAACTCTCAGAGAATACACTCCCTTATCTCTTTTAGCTAGTACCTTCTGACAGCCTTTGATATTTCTTTCTGCTTACAGATGTATCTGCCTGCATTGTCACACAGCATCATGACTCCGTGTCTTTTTTCCCTTTATGTACACTACCATTCCAAAGGGACCAGGATTAGGCTCCACCCTACCCAAACTGATCTCATTACCATAACAGTAGAACACTCTTATTCCAATCAAGGTCATTTTTGACAGGCAACTGGTTTAAAACGATCATATCTTGGGGGGGGGGCATAAACTAATGAATAATACATATACTTGGGGGCTTGGAAAAAATTCATGAAAAGTCATATTGACTTTCAGTATGCACCCTCAAATAATCTTTCATTTTGAATCTTCATAATTTTAGATACTTCTATTTTAAAATTATTAAATATTCATATATCACTTTATAGTGGGTTTTTTTTGTGGGCATTACTGCTCTCCGGTGGTGGGAGTAGGAGACCCAGCCCCACTGCTGGAATTGAACCTCCGTCCCAGTGGGCCGCAGTCCCGCGCACAACCACTATGCCACCAGGGCTCAGCCCATCACTTTATAGTTTAAAAACATATTCAATGAGGTCCTATTGACACTTGCCCATACAATATATTAGATAATATATTGGAGCATGAAGATCTAAAAAACATATTGGAGATTTAAAAAATGTATATTCTACCCTCTCAAAGTTTAGATTCAGTGGAGGAAATATATATTTTATTAAATTACATAAAAATTGCATATTTCAGAAGTTAGAGACAAAAAAGTGTAAGTGTAAAGGAAGAGTTTGCAACAAAGATAAGTGAGAGCAAATCATAAAGATTGAATGAAATTTTTAATTTAGAAAGATGTTGTGGATAAGATTCCTTCCAGCAAGAGATTATGTGAAGACCTGTAGTTCAGAAAGTACATTTTTTTTTTCAATGTGACTAGAGGCATGGTGCTAAACTGTATAGGAGACTGGTCTGCAGAGTGAACAGGGATTAAAAAATAAACTAGTTTTAAAATCTTGGAAAACTACTCTTCATGGCTTGGCTGTTGGGTGATCGAATGCTTACCTTCCTTGAAGAAATTGGAGTTCAATGCTCTGTCGCTGTTCCCCCTCTGTACCACACCCTACCAAAGCCACTCGGCTGTCAGTAAGAGGTTCTGCATTAACAAGTTAATGACTTGGTGCCAACCGTGATGGCAGGTGACAGGGCAAGACTGTTGGGTTTAGGGTTGGTTTTATCCACTTTTTGCTTTTCTGGGCTACAAGAATTCATGTGGCAGAAGCACTTTTGTAGGTCTAAATAAAATTTTGTGAGTGTTAAAAGGTTTTAGGAAGTACTGCTGGAAAGCCTGCAGGGCCTCATACAGAGCCTCAATAGAGGCTGAGACCAAAAATGGGCCACTTTAGGGGAGCATGGAAAGCCACTGGAGTGTGGAGCACTGAGTCATGCCTGAAAAGGAGGCGTGGCCAACCCCAAGAGAGGAAGCCGAACAGAGATCCGCTCCTGCTTTTATCTCTTCCTAACCCCCCACTTAGAGGGTGTGGTTGAAGGCTTCTGGGGGATTTTCAGTGGATGTGTTACTAAATATGGGTGAAGCCATGTTGTTGGTCTCTAGTGCATAGGTTCCGGTAGCTGTAATCTGCACATAGCCAAGATTGGGTCATTGAACTGAACATGTCCAACATGAACACGATCAGTCATTCATTGAATTAAAAATCAATCAACAGGAAAGGAAGAAATAGCAGTATTTATGATAGTCAAAATTCTATTTCAACTGCACTAGACTATGATTCTCAGAAGTTTGGCAGTTATAGCATAGTTGGAGAGTTATGCAATAACATTGGTATCTTTGATTTTTTAATTTGATATCATTTAATAATCTCATGAAGAGATCTGCTACAAGTAGTCAATCAATTGAAAGGGAATTTCCTGGAGGATGTGGCCTGAATCCAATGTAGATAGCAGTTCTGGTAAATCTCAATGGGTTTTGATTGTTTGCGTAGGCTCATCAATATCTCTCCTCTGGATCTTGGAATTTAAACCAGTAGCCACTTATATTGACAGCTAATTTTGGTGTTTATTTGTTAACTTCAATGCAGTAGCTTGGAAGTGATGAGCCTGCCATCTGACCAAGGGACCAAGAGTTTGTCAGTAACTGTAGCAACATGTCTGACCCACAGACCTCGTACATGCCAGAGCTACCATGACATAAGCCATTGTCTTGAGGTAGATCTCTCCCTGTAAATTCATCACTGATTTTGCTTCTCCAGAGATCCCAGCCTAAGACATTTGATATGACAGTGGTTGTAGAGAAACAAAATCTAATGGCTGAATTTTTTAAATTGATTCTCAAGCTTGACTAATCTGAAAACTGCTGAAGACTATATACCTATTTGCAAAGATGGTTCGGTTAACCCATAGCACTAAGCAGAAATGCTAATATACAAAATATAACAACTATTGGTGACTAGTGAGGCTGTGGGGAAAATCAGATGTTGAATAAAACCAACCAAACCAAATTCACTGCCATCAAGTAATTTCTAACTCATATCAAGCCTATAAGACAGGGTTGACCTATCCCCTGTGAATTTC
This sequence comes from Nesogale talazaci, assembly GCA_004026705.1. Classification (NCBI taxonomy): domain Eukaryota; kingdom Metazoa; phylum Chordata; class Mammalia; order Afrosoricida; family Tenrecidae; genus Nesogale; species Nesogale talazaci. The sequence goes on along the minus strand of PVJH01001182.1, from coordinate 142,555 downwards.
AGTTTTTAACTTGTTTACAAGAGTAGAAAGCTCTGTCTTTCTCTCATGGAACAACTGGTAGATTTGAAATGCTAACTTAGCAGCTTGCAGATAAACATGTAATCACTCCACCAGCAGGTATCCTCACATGTTGGATGACTTACCATAATTTTGTTAGTGTAAAAAGGATAGGGAAACTGGCTGAATGATCCTAATTATGATAGGCAGAATGGTGAAATAAGGGTAGGATATCAGAGTCACAGTTCAAAAAACTCAAGAGTTGCAACCTGCACTCTGAAAGAAAGCTTTAAAGCAGTAACTCTCAACCATCCTCATGATGTGACGTTTTAACGCAGTTCCTCATGTCATGGTGAGCCCCAATCATAAAATTATTTTTATTACTGTTTTGAATTGTAATGTAAATATATGATATGCAGAATCTATTTTCATTGCTACAAATTGAAAATAATTAAACCATGGTGATTACTCACAAAACAATATATAATTATGTATTATGAAATATTTATTTCTAATTACAAATAAATGAAATTTTGTCTTGAAACATGGGATAGCATGGGTAATGATCTCATGGGTACTCATGGGTAATGATAGCATGGGTACTCATCTGTGGGTGTATCTGCATGTGGGTGGACCAGCCTGGAAATGGATAGAGGAGTGGAAAACATATATTTCTGATGGTCGCAAGGGACCTTTATTAAAGGGCCATTGGACCCCCAAAGGAGTGGTGGCCCACAGGTTGAGAACCGCTGCTTTAAAGTAACAGAGATCATATTGTTGCAAACTCACACCAGAGTCTTATCACAAGAAAGGTTGATTTATAAAGTCATTTTAATTCTCAAACTCTTATGGTATCTACAGCTAAAATTAAGGCATTGATTGGGAAGAAGCTAGCATTGATTGGATCATAAAATCAAGACTGGGAAAATATATTCATACACAATTCCAAATCTGGAGACATTGAACCCATGAATTGTATTGAATCACTCCTGTCAGCTGAACCACATCTCATCATAATCTTATGAAATTAATTCAATTGTCCTTGATGAGTCTTCGATATCTCACTTGGTGCCTAGGACTTTATCTGGGGTATTGCCCGAGACAAGTTGTTTTTCTTCAAAGACATTTCTGTATGTACCTACAACAGACCCCCCTTCCAATTTGTCTTCTAGATCTGTAAATGAGGGGTTACCCCCACCCCAGAACACAGAATGATTTTACAAAACTATACTTTTTTTTTTTTTTTTTTACAAAATGACATAATCACCTTCAAAGTACTCTCCATTACACTTAATACATTTTTAAAAACTACGATTCCATTTTTGGAAACATTTTCAAATTCATCTGTTTGAATGACCGACAGTACCTCCCTCATATTATTTTTTCTTCCTTCCCCTCTTCTACATTGTCAAGTAGCTATCCTTTCATATCTCCTCTTCATTCTTGGAAACAAAAAGAAGTCGCATGGTGTGAGGTCTGGTGAGTAAGTTGCATGGGACAAGACAGGCATTTTACAGTTGAAAGTGGTTCCCTTAAATTGCCCATCACAAAAAAAAAAATGAGGTTCATGTGAAACTGCTTTCATGAAAAAATTGACTTAAAGTTTTATAGTATTTTTATCTGAAAAGATTGTTTATATTTTCTCGATATTTTGAACTGATTGTTGCTTGCTTTTCAAAGTAAAATATGATCTATTCTAGAATTGCTACTGCAGCACTCAAAAAGAAATTGAACTAAGTTTTTGTTGGTTTAAAAGTTCTATAAATATCTATGAGGTAAAGTTGACTGTATTATTTAACTTTCTATATCTTTGTTGATTTTCTTATTAGTTGATCAATCTTTACTTAGTGTGATAATTGAAATATCCTACTGTTATTATATTATGTTCTATTCATCTCTTTATTTCTATAACAATATGATTACTATATTCTGATCATCTATTTGGTGCATATATCTTGATTATGGTTGTTGTTCTTGTTCAATTAAAACTTTCGTTGTTATATTATCATCTTATTTGTCTTGCATTATACCATTAACTTTGATATCTATTTTCTGATATTAAGATTACACCTCTGGATATTTTTGACTACAGTTCACTCTATATATTTAAATATATATATATATATATATATAAATTTTCCACACTTTGATTTTTAGTCTATGCTTATCTTTATATGTAAGATATGTTTTTTTGTAAGCAGTATATTGTAAATCCATGCTTTTTGTTATTGTTGTAAATCCAATCTGTCAGTGTTTGTCTTTTAACTGGTGAATTCGGTATGTTTTCATTATTACTGACAAATCTGATTTTTTTAGTGTCATTTGGTTATTTTTTATGGTGTTACTGGTTTCAGTTTTCCTGATGATATTTTTATATTGTATTTGTTTTTCTTTCATTGTCTTCTAAATAGACCTTTTTCATTTTTTGTTTTTATCTTATGATTTGACTTGTTTTTTATAGTTTTCATCTCACTTGCTTTGTTGATGGTTTAATATGTTAGATTGTTTCTTTTGTATGTTTTTTTTTCTAATTTCAAAACAGTTTGCTGTATATTTGAGTAATTTGAGCATTTATTGTCATCTCTGTATCTTTCTCCTTATTTGTTTTTATCTTCATAACAGAATTTTGTCTATGATACTTTGTTTCAATTTATTTAGTTCCATTCCACTTTGATTCATGGTTAAGTAAAGTGTTTTCTTTATTAAAATTTCCTAATATTTTTGGTTTCTCTCTATTATTGTTAGAGATTTTGCATCCATACAAATACTTTTAAGGTTTTGGGTTTTTTTGAGGTGGGTTGGGAGGGAGTAATGGTAGTCGTGATTTTATAAATTGCTTAGTTTCCTTATTTGTAATTTTAAAAATGTCCTCTTTCATATTTGAGGGATAACTTTTCTGGATACAGAATTCTTGACTGACATTTTTCTTTAATTTCAGGATTTTAAGTATATAATCCCATTGTCTTCTTGCCTGAATGGTTTTGGTGGAGGAGCCTAAACGTATCCTAATTGCCTGGCCTTTATTGTCATTGTAGTTGAGTTCTTTGTTTTTTTGTTTGTGATCATTGGTTCATAAAATAAATCTTTTTTCCACCATACAACTACACACTTGGTCTCTTTTAAATGAGAAACCCAGAAATCCAATTTACTGCATCTGTGGGAAGGGACAAAGAAGCTCAAACCATCAACTTAAGTGAGGGTAGAAGCCATTTACAGACTACACCAAATTCTCCAATGCAAACTCAATTTGAAGCTGATGAAAATTAAAACAAATCAATGAGTACCCAAGCACGGAATTGAGTGTATACAGACTCGATTTGAGAACATCTTAAGAAAAGTTTGGACACTAATTACCAAATACCTAATTAATTGTGGGAGGGCATAAAAAGGTCATATAAATAGAAAACAAAAGTTTATTAAAAATATAAGATGAAAAGACCAAAATGGACCTCAAGAGAGTGCCTGAAAACTTCTCTTAATTGTAAAGTAGATGAGACAAATAGAAACATGACGAAATCAAAGAGATAAATAAAACATTTTTCAAAAGGCTGTCCTAGAGGACAAAGTAAATGATAAATATACAAATTTCATTATAAAATGTGAAAAACCTAGAGCTAGGAAACTAAAAGAAAATATACCCTCAACAAATCTTACATTGAAATAACTGAAAGAAAAATTCAAGTCTTGAGTTGAAATATTGGGAAGAATACTGACTGATGCAGGAAACCTCAAAAGAAGAGAGGCCGTATATACAGAATCAATGAACTACAAAAGATTATTCTCTAGTCAATCATTTTAAGGGATAGCATGTAATCGAGAATCAATGGTACTGAAGGAAGAAGTCCAAGCTTCACTAAGCACATTAGAAAATAAGTAAACATTCAGGAATTGAAAGAATGCCCATTTCAATGTTCCAGTGAGTTGTTGAAGTATGAGAAGAATTCATGCTTGTATGCCAATAATTTTGGAAGAAAGCTTCCAAAGCTACCTGGACACTTGGCTGGAGCAGAACAAAACCTGAATCCATTCAAAAGAAGGATAACCCAACATAACACAAATACAAAACTGTAATATTAATGGAAACCCATGCAAGTAAAATTGTCCCGAAGAAGGTCTAGGAACAGTTGTAGCAAGACATTGACAATGAGCTGCCAGAAATTTATGACGCACTCAGAAGAGGAGCTGGAACAAAGGATAACATTCCTGACTTCAGATGTGTGTGTGTGTGTGTGAGTGTGTGTTCTGTTGGGTTATCTTTCTTGTGAATGGATGCAAGTTTTGTTCTGTTCCAGTCAAGTGTCCAGGTAGCGTTCTTCAAAATCGGAAGTGGAACCTGTACATGGGCCAAAAGGCAGTGGTTTAAATAAAACAAGAGAATACTATATGATTTAAAATCATGAAAGTTACACATCAGTGTAGCATCCTGTCAACATACATATTCAATCTGTATGCTAAAAAAATACCCAGGTAGAGTGGACTATTTGAAGAATGTGACACCATGGCTGGAGGAAACTTTATCAACAACCAGTGATATATAGATGGTACAAGCTTTCTTGCTGAAAGTGAGTAGGACTTAAACCCCTTGCTGATGAACCTCAAGAATTGCATACTGTAGTATAGATTACAAAGTACTTTAAAGGATACCCAAATCTTCTCAACTGGGCCAATTTGCAACATCATAATCAAAGGAGAAACAATTGAAGTTGTCTCATGTCTAGGACTACGGAAATCCTGACCCAAGAACTGGTATATTTAATTGTTTCATATACATTTGAATGTTGGGCATTGAATAAGGAAGACCAAACAAGAATTTATGGATTTGAATCCTGGTTCTGTTGAAAAATAATAAAAGTGCTATGGAGTTCTTGAAGGGCAATCAAATATGTCTTGGAAAGAAAGAGTGAGTGTCTTTACAGACAAGGATGCTCTTTACCAATAAGACATTTTCTTCCATATTTTGAACATGTTGTCAAGAGAGCTAAGACCCCGGGGAAGGACATCCTACTCAGTAAAGTACAGGGTCAGTGAAGAGTGAGGCATTCTCAGAGAGATGGATTGACACAATGGTTGCAGGCATGGGATCAAGCCTAGGAAAAATTGTGAAGATGGTGCAGGAAGGACTGGCAAGATTTCATTTCATTGTGCATAGGGTTGCTGTTGGTCGCAGCTGACTAGCTGGCACTGAACAACAACCACATTGAGCTGGATATTTCTTGTCTTGCTAGTGCTCATCTAGTACCCATTCTTCTTTCTTCTAATATTAGAATCTTAAATTATTGATTCCTATATTCTGGGCAGAAAAGAGAGCTCTTTTGTGAGTGACTTCCAAAAACAAAGCATTGAACAGCCAGGACCTCTCTGAAGATTCGAGACTCCATGCCTCTCCTAAATTTTAATGGAGCCAGTCAAGTCTGGGTTTACAGTAGCATAATACTAATCTGTCTTCCTTCTGTGGATGCCCACGCTTTCCTCGTTTTTCCCTTATAAAGATGCATGACTTGGGGGTTAGAGCCCTTGCTAAAATCCAAAATTATTTTATCTTGAGATCCTTAACTAATTAAACCTGTAAAAATCCCATTCTGAAATAAGATTATATACTCTTGACTATATGTTAATTATCTTCATGGTATCATTACTATTAAAAATTGAAAATGGCTGAGCCCTGGTGGCACAGTGGTTGTGTGCGGGACTGCGGACCACAGGGCTGACAGTTCAAATCCAGCAGCAGTTCTCCAGGAGCAAGGCTGGGCCTCTTCCTTCCACCAAAGCAGTGATGCAGAAAAAAAAAATTGAAAATGAGACATTTAGTTCAGATCATACATTTTGGTAGAAATCCTGCTTAGTTATCCAATTTAGAGAGAAACATTTATTAAATATTATGTTCAGTACCTAAACCCAATAAAGATCTGTTGAATGAGTGTTTTGACTACAGAAGTAAACACCAGACTACAAAGTTGAAGCAACATGCTTTAACTATATTTTAAACTAATTGATTATTTCACCAAGTTTGAGCAATTCACTTATATTTTCACTGTAGTATTATAAATGAAACTATATGTTTCCTTAAATCTGGTCAAACTGATTCATATACTCATAATTTGTAATGGTTATTTAAATAATATGTATCAGCTACTCAAATGAACTTAAACTGTGATTTTTTGATCACCTCATAATACATGCAAAAAAACTAGAAATTAAAGGCAAGACTGAAAAAAATGTGGGTTTGAATTATGGTTGACTGATAGATTCCTCAAGTATTTTGGATGTTATCAATAGTGGCCAGTCCCTTGAGAGTGACATTGTGTTTTATGAAAGCAAAGTGTCAGTGAAAAGAGGAAGATCCTTAATGAAAGCGATTGACACAGTTTTTGATATAATGGAGTCTATTGTTGAAATAATTGTGAGGATGATGCAGTACCGGGCAACAAAGGATTGCTGTGAGTCATAACCATGTTGAGGACACCAACCACTTAATGCGCCAGACACTGTGTTAAATATGTATCAGTGCCTCTATTTCAGCAATAGCCCCATAAAACAAGCAGTGTTGTTTAATTTGTATGGATTAAAAAAGAAGAAAAAAACAACAACTAAAGCTATAAGACCCTAATGCCTCATTGTCACATGACAATTAAAGGATTTTAAAAATTTATTTATTGGTAACATAGAATTCAATTTAGCATGTCTTTACTATTCTTCCATGTGTAAGTCCCTTTCTGACTAAATAATAATTAAATTTCCTAAAGGAACGCTGCTTTTTCTTGTGAGACACGTTCTCTTTTAACATAACAATTTCAGGGTCTAATAATATTATTGAATTGCCATTTGGTTATGCTCGTCATATTTCAATTCAATTTTAACATGTTTCTGTTGGATTCCCACAGCAAGAGAAAAACCAGGTTTAATGGGAATTATTATCCCATTTTAAAAATGAAAAAAAGGAGGTTCCCATGAAGAGTGTTCTACTAGCCCACAGACTGACATTTACTACAAACGATTCATGTGGCTACAACACTAGTAGTCGCTGCCACAGTATTATGTCTACCTATGTGTCTAATGTTTCATTAAGGCTGTGAATAATTCATGCAAGTAAACTTTATTAATAATGATTTCTCCACTCTGTCAGATAAAGAAACTATGCATGAATTGTTTGACCCTGGACTGTCCTCACAAATTTCATTATCTGTCTTTACAATGCTGCCCCATATCTCAGGGGAGAGAAACTTTCCAGTTCTCTAACAATGCAAGGGTAGAAGGCACCAGAGGATGTATTGCCCAAGCAATTAGAAATGGAGACCTAAGTTATACTGATTGAGCACACACTAAAAGAGGGTGACAGACTTAATCTGTTAGGAACACTAAGACAAGAATTGAATTTATTTCATGTCATTCTACCCCAGCCCTCAAAAGAGACTGAGATAAGATGTTAGCACTGACACGAAGAAAGAGGAGACAGGTGAGCTGGCATGTCAAATTAGGAAAGAGGAAGAGATCCTTGTAAGCATGAAATTTACAACTCTGCCAGGTTTGATAGTGCTCCCTGTGGGCAAGTAATAAAGCTTCTGCACACATTTTCATGAGCATATAGGTGGCTGAACTTAACCTTTCCTGAGAGAGATTGATAACTGTAGAAAAGTCAGCTGACATGGAAACAGATACCCTTGGGAAAGAGTGATCAAATAAAATGCATGAATTACTAAGATACAATCTCCGATCCAGATTCAGTGTTTTAAAATGCATGGTTGTTTTTGTCCGTTTGTTTGTCTCAGGAAAAAAAAAGCCTTTAATTAATAGGGGGTTGTGATAATGAATAAATGGGAGTTGAGATTTGAAATATTTATCTTGAAGGTAAGACTGGAAAACTCTTGTCATTCAAGAAGTTTAGGATAAAATCTTAAAGATTTCTGTTTACAGCTAGAGCAGACCCTACAATGTAACAATTTCTAAAAGGTCATGGGAAAGTGGAAATCAAAGAGAATGGATCTTCTCCAAAACCTTTTTGAAACTCTCTCATATAATAGAATATTTGAATTAAGAGTGATTGTGATTTGGGTGAAAGCTTTCAGAGTAAACTAGTTTTCCATTCAGCAATTCATGCAGACTTGCTTTGGTTACACTCATTGGAGTCTGTGTAATACAAAAAGCACTCTTCCCACTTCCTCCCTGTGTCTGCCATTTTCATCCGCCCTTTTTCTCTGCGCCTTCCAGTTTTCTGAGTGTTATCCCTGGGAAGTTACTATCTTTTGATCCTGAATGGTGATTGAGCTAAGAAGTGTGTACTTCCTTAGTATTCTTATTCACCGGATAGGTCTGCTGATCTTCGGGATGAACGTTAAACCAAAGTGACCTCAATTCCAGTCTGAGGGATGTCTAAGAGCCACTGTCTTTTGCCTATAGACTCCTTTAGACCTGAAAGGCAAGGCTTTATTTTTCTTCTGATTTCACTTTGAGATATACTGAGCATGCTCTTCCTTTTGGTCTTTTTTACTGCTGGTGTTTACAACTTTCTTATAATACTTCTCTTCAACTCTTGCTTCATCACTCTTTTATTCACATTCACTTTCCTATATCCATACGCAAGTGTCAGTGTCTTCTTTGATATACATTTTGATCTTTAACTTTTCTACCTTTTCAGAGAAACTTTTCTTTTTGGGGTTCCTTTTCTTTTCATGTCTGTTATTCTTCATATCATCACACAATTTGCCTAGTTTTTAGTCATTAGTATTCAGTCTTAAGGCCAGTCTTCCATTGGGCTCTAAATTCTGGTGGGATAGATGCAAGGTAGTAATTAAGCATTGGTGAATTTATTTTCTTCATTTTCAGCTTACACTTGATTATGAGAAATTAATAGCTAGTTAACCCTTGGTCTATTTTTTCTGATTTATAAAGTTTAGCTTCTCCATTGTCTCTACCAAGATGCAGTCTTTTTGATGCCTGTGTATTCCACTTACTGAGGTCTATATGTATAGTCGCTATTTATACTCTTGAACAAAGATATTTCAAAAAACAAATCAGTATTGTATTGTTAGGTGCCCTCAAGTTGGTCCTGAATCATCATACTCTAATGTAAAGAACAACAAAAAAATGCCGAGCCTCAAGTCACTATCACCATAGTTGAACTGTTAGAGCCCATTGTTGCACGCACTGCCTCAATTCACCTCCATGGCAGTCTTCCTGTTTTCTTTGTGTGATTGTTGTTGAACCTCTGCTTTGAAGTCTATTTTAGTCTCACAAGATGCTATCAGGTGACTTGCCATTATTTCTATCGGCAAAGTTGTATTTTCCAGCTCCTGATTTTTCTTCTTTATTTCCACCATTCCTGTTACAACAACCAGTAATTTTCAAAGTGTCTCAAACACATGTTTGATGAATGTCAGACTGAAGATATTGGTTTAAAAAAATCTCCATTTTTTAAAATTATTTCTGATAGGAGTAGTTGCTAAGTAAAGTTCAAGAATAGTTTTATGAACTGATTTTTCCTGAATTTTTTAAGGTTTTCCTCTTAAGGCTGCCATTCTAATTCGCGGGGCATGATGTCCTTTTCCAAGGTCTGTTCTTTCCTGATAGCATGCCCAATGTGTGTGAGAAAATGTCTCCCAGCCCTTGCTTCTAAGAAACCTTCTGAGTGTGCATCCTCTAAGACAGATTTGTGGGTTTTGCTTTTTTTTTTTTTTTTTGAAGTTCATGGATGTTCAATCATCTTTTCTACCACCTCAGTTCGACTTCTTCTTTGGTATTCTTATTCAATATCCAAGGCCATACACATTTTGAAGTGGGCCCCTTAGTCCTCAAGGTAACCTTCTTGATTCTCAACCTTTCAATATGTCTTTTTGTTGTTGGATGCATTGCTATTATCCCAGTACTGAGAGTGCTAACCTTCGGGGTAGAACTGTTAATGTTTTATTTGTCCATGAACGTGATACTGTTCCGCTCCATTTTTTTATTTCATTTTTTGCAGCAAAGGAGGTCGTATGATTTCCAGATTCAAACAGTCAACACCACTCCATTCAAATTCACTTACCCTGGGGATCTGTCTTTACACATTCCATTTCATTTCTGAGAACTTTCAGATTTCCACTTTGTATATTTCATTTTCCAATTAATAAAGAAGCTTCATGGCTCTTCTCATTTTGGGAAGGCAGTTTAAAAGGAGGTCCTGCAATTTTTATTCTCTCCATGCCCTGATGTTGACTGTACTTTATGGGAAGCAATTTTCGCACAGATGTATTTTGAGTACCTTCAAATCTGAGAGGCTCCTACTCCAGCGGTTCAGGTAGGGTAAGGGAATTTCTGGTAAGGAAAATTTCTCCAATCCCTGTGGTGAGAAGGCAATGGACCCTTGATTATGTAGATTCCATGCTTACCGAAAGTCCAACCAACGTCTTTCCATCCTGCCACTATTTCTCCACCTTTGTCGTTTGATGAGGCTTAGTGCAAAATCCTGGTCTTTGAGCTTCTATGTTATGTATGTTTATACTCTGTCAGTCCAGAAGTGTTTTTGCCCATGGAATCCAGCTTCCTATAGTGCCGTGCACTGTGAGCTTCTCACAAAACTGCTCACACGATCCCAGACCCTTAGTCACATTTGTATTCTAGCCGCAGACCGAATCCCTGTTCAGGCTCCTTGTAAACATGAGAAAACTCTGCCCTTTCATTTGGACAGTGCCTCAGAACAAGTGATTTTTGTAACAGGGTTTATGATTTTGGTCTGGTGAATGAATAAAATTGAGGACTTAGAGGATTTGGCTGTTCTTATGTCTTAAATGTAAAATGTTTCCAAAGCCAGTGCTCTTGCCTCACAAATGATAGTCAAAGTGTGCAGCACTGTGATACCAAAGCTTAAGGTGGCCAGACCTTGAACTTTCTGTATCCCTCTGACTTTCTCACATTGAACAGCTGGAATACAAAACGTTTTGCTGTGGCCCTGCTTCCCAGGTGTCAGAGACAGCAAATGCTGAAGGACTTTCAACTCTGTGGGCTTCACACAAACTATACCCCAGAGAGAAAATCTAAGCAGTGCTTCAGGCAGGTGCATGATGGGGTTCTGAAGCAGAAAACATTTGATTCATGAGCAAGAGGCACTAAAATAGAGTAATGGAAAGAATAGGGGGATCGTCGATGATGGGAATGACACTGGGCCACTTTCCATATTTGTACTGTTCCTCTGCTGTCTCTTAGCTGTGTTTCAAGGATCAAAGAAGATCCGAAAGAGAATAAAAGGTGGATATTAAAATGGTAAGCAAACCAACCCCCACACTTCTGAAAAACCCAACTTCACTGCCGCTGCGTCAATCTGACTCACTGGAGGTTCCTGAGGCTCATTTGTCAACAGGGGTATAACATGTGTTCTTTCTCTTACAGAGCTTCGGGTCATTTCAAACAGTGACCATAAAAACCTCCCCCTATCTACTGTGGAACAACTATACAACCAGAGCTCCTTAAACATCCTGAGCGAGATATCTGCTTTCCAAAGAACAGTCAGATATCCAGGGCCAGGCAATATAATCAATGTGGGGTTGTCTGATATCTCTGTGAAGGATACAGTGGACTGTTTTTCCCTTCCTTTTCTCTTCCTTCTCCTTTCTTGTTTTTTCTATTGGCTAATGTAAAACATACTTGGCAGAATTTGTAACTAACTTTAAAAAATGCACTATGCAAGTGAAATCTTCTCTGCAGGTACGAACCACTAGCAAGATAATTTAGCTCAGAGTAATTCAGATGAGACTGAAGTTGTCTTCAGATTTTGTGGATAATTTACTGACTATACAAAGGGAATGAGTATTTGAATGTGCTGTTAAAGGGTCCTGGATCCCCTTTTTCTAGGACAAATATCTTTCTCCTCTTTCTCCTTCTCCTGCTCCCGGTCCTTCTGCTCCGGCTCCTGTTCCTCTTCCTCCTCCGCTTCCTTTTTGGAAACAGAATTTCCTTTGTGACTTTACACTAACTTAGATATAAAACCAGACTACTATATGACATTATCCACATTAGCAACAAGTATCTGGGACGAAGAGGTCTGAGGCAAAATAGTACTGGAGATATATGTCACTTTGGCTGGTCATGATTTTCAGTGATTCTGAGAGATATCTAATATGGTAGTCCTCCATTTTTTATATAATACAATTATCCTGCAGTGTTGCATCTGTGGGAGGAGTTTTATTTAGCTACACAGTGTTTAGAAATGCATGAAACTGTTTCAAAAAGCTTGTGGACAAATGGCACGTCTTCATTCTGTCTTTTCAGGAGCTTGATGAAATTCTTTCATATAGGTCTGTTAGGCTCATCACAGTGACTGGCAGATGAGGGTGGTATTCAGTACCATGGTACTGGATGTGTTTAACATCCTGTTTTATAAATATTAGGCATTATAAATACTTAGCTATCAAAAACACTGATACTTATGGATAAATAGTTCTATGGAAGAAAAAAATGGATGAATGGAAAACATTTAGTAAGCAGGTACTCAACTTCCATTTAATATTTCTCCTCACTGGCCTCTCCATAGTTCTCCTCTCCATGGTGTTATATGTGGGAGATTACAAGTTTGTGGAAATTTTCTCTATTTCACTTCCACTTTTCTATGCACATTTTAGCCACTCTCATATATAAAATGCCTGGTGAATGAGAAATTCTCATCTATCTAGAGATTGAGCTTTCCCAGTTCTCTAAGATTGACCCATCAGCTACACATTGGAATTTGGAATAGAGAAATGAAGTAAAGTTAGGGTGAATGAAGAGCAAAGCATGGAGGGCTTTAGTTTTTTTTTTTTTTAATTTAAAATTTCCAAGTATCAGTTAGTGTCCTAATTACCCTCTCTCTGGACTTTGGGCAGGGTACAGTGTCCACACTTTTGCTTGTGTACCACATTTGGCTGACTTCTCTAGAAAAGGATAGCCACTGATGCTTTTATAGGTATATCCAGCAAGAAGCCAACTTCTTGCTCAATGAGATATAACAGAACACATTCCTCTTGTGAATGGGAACCAGGTGATGATTCCCAATAATTGCTACTTTTATTAAACATTGTAGTGCAAATCACAGCCAGGGCTATTAGAAACCAAGCTTAAATCAAAAGACTCCAAATGGGTAAAGAAGTGCAAGTCTCATTTTTTGTACATGATATCTTATATGAGGCAAAAGCCAAAGAGGAGAATTAAAAAAGTAAAAAAGGGGATCTGTGGGAAAAACTGAGAGATTAGGCAAGGTTGCAGAATACAAATGAGCCTACAAAAATCAAATTCTTGTATATTAAGGAAGTGAGCTCTAAAATAGAAATAAAAATAACATTTGATTAGTAATACAGAAACAAATATAAAATAATCATATCAAGAGAAATAAAAGATTGGTATAAAGAAAACTACAGAGCACTCTGACAAGAAACCTACCAAAAGGAAAGATGGTCTCATGTTCAAGAACAGTCAGGCTGAACATTGTAAAAATGTCAATCCTCTCCAAAGCATTCTGTAAGTACAATGCAAGATCCCAACTTCATTTTTTCAAAACATGGAGAAGACAGTCATATACTTTATATGACTAGTTATTAAAAAGTAACTACCAATGTTGAAAAAAAGGTGAGAATTACAAAACCTTTCATTTGCCTCATGAAGAATTTGTGCATCAATCACCAGGGAGTTATGCAGAGAAAACTAACAAATGCTACATAATTTAAAATAAGGAAAGTGTGCATCAGGGTGGCATCCTATCACCACACTTATTAAATCTGTACAGTGAGCAAATAATTCGAGAAGTTATATTCTGTGAAGAAGAGCAACCTGAGAGATGCAGACAGCACACCTTTGCGTGCTAAAAGTGAGGAGATCATGAAGTACTTGCTGATGAAGATCAAAGATTGCAGCTTTCAGTGCCTTTCGAACTGTGCCTCTTTGGTGATGTATGTGATTAGCTGGTATTCCACTGCTGTGGAAGCTATATACCCAAAGGCTTAGGGAGAATGGCAGGTTAGTGTCATTTTTTCAGGATAAACTCATGAACTCATAAAAGGAGTAAGAAATAAATTTGTGAGTGGAGCCCCAGCACCTCGGATGACTTCTGTGATTGCTACTTTATGTCCTCCAGGCTTGACAGTGGGAAATGGTCTAGCTGAATTAATACACTCATCTGCATGGTGATATTTGGGCCTTGGGGTGTTAGAGAACAAGCACAGCACTCAATGGACTGAGAAAAGGTGCGTGTGGTTCCTACAATGAACACTGGAGCCAATGTAGCAATCAGAGTAGCCTGATTCATACAGGCCTTTGGTGGTGGATAGTAGGCAGTTTCCTTAGGGGAGAAATGGATAGGAAGCCTACTAACTATTTATGTGGTGGCGGCTGACCACAAGGTTAGCAGTTCAAAACCCCGATCATCTACGCAGGAGAAAAATGATACTATCCACTCTCATGGAGAGTTACAGTCTCAGAAACCCTCAGTGACACTTCCACCCTGTCCCATAGCTTTGTGATGAGTAGGAGAATTCTACTGTTAGTTTTGTCTCCCCTGCATCCCCATAGGGATATCTGGCCTTTCCCAAGAATTTCTCTTCACTGAAGACAAATAATTCTTCAGATTTTTTCGGGATTGTTGGACACTCAAGACGTTTTGAAGGCAAGCCATTTCCAGCGAGAATATGTTGAGGTCAAATTATTCATGGAGTCTCAGCTCAGCTTGATCTCACAGGAGTCTACCGGATCCCTGAATCCATCCGCTACTAATGTCCCTGGTTCCAATGTCTAATTGGAATAGACACACTGAGCAATTGAATGCACCCCAAAGTGAATCCCTCACCTGTGGAATAAAGGCTATTGTGATAGAAAGAGTCCTATGAGAGCCATTAGAATGTCCTCGGCCTGGGAAAATAGTAAATCAAAAGCTCCTCTGCAATCCTGGAAGGAATTCAGAGATAAGCACCATCATCCAGAACTTGAAGGATGCCCAGGCTATGATAAAGACCGCATTCCCATTACCCTGGCCTATTTGGCATGTGCAAAGGTCCATCCAGTGAATCTTGAAGATGGTGACACCTTTAAGTAATGGCCCCACTGAATAATCTGTCAATGTACTTGAGGGGATAATTTTCCACCTGCATTTCTAAGGAACATTCTGGCTAAACTTTTTCCAAGGCAGATTTGCTTGTTCTTCTGATAGTCTGTGATATATTCGATTCCTCTTCAGACTTCAGTCCTTGGCCAGTTTTCTTGTGGATTTGAGGAAATAGAAAATACCCTGGCTTTCAACCCCCCATGTGTGTTCTAAAAGTGAGATCCTATCTTTTGAACAGAATCTAGCCCTGAAAATATGCTTATTGTTTTATTTTCTCCCTGCTACTTCTACAAGTGTTACATGTGAGTGCAAAGAAAATTTATTCTTGGACATCTATGTTCTTTTCTCTATTTATCACGATGTTGCTGTGTGGTCCAGTTGTAAGGATTTGGTTTGGTTTGGTTTATGTTCAAATGCAATTCACACTTCAGACTAGTGTCTTTCATCCTTTATCAGTAAGTGCTTCAAGTCATTTTCGCTTTCATCAAGCAAGGTGGTTTCATGTACAGGTTTCAGGTTTCACCTGTCTGTCAGTGTGTTGTACTGGGGTGTCTTGTGAAGCTCAAAGCTATGTGACTCATGTTTAAAATACCAGCAGGGTCATTCAAAGTGAAAAAGATTTCAGCAGACCTCTCTGATAAAGAACACACAACAAAGAAGGAATTGTCTATTCACTTTCCTGGAAATAGCCATGAAAAAATATTATGGATAGCATCTAAAAGGTGTCAGACATTGAAAACTCCACGAAGCTAAGCAAAGCATTGTCAGAGAATGCCAGAAGAGGAGGCCCTTTGGTGAGAAGGCACTCCAAATCTGTCAAAGGAAGTGCTGTCTGCTCAAAACAGCATCAACCGTAATGACGTCAGTAGGGTAGAATCTGCAGGATGAAATCTTTGCAACCTTCATTTACTAATGAAATGTGACTCAGGATAAGAAGCAATAGCTGTCAGCATAAATTAATCATCAAAATTTGTAATGCACAAAGTATGAAACTGAGAAAATTAGAAGTCATCAAAAATGAAATGCATAAAGATAAGTATTCCAGGCTTTACTGAGCTGAAATGGACTGATACTGTCCATTGCAAATCAGAAAATTGATGTATATTATACAGCTGAATGATGTGCTTTCCTTGAACTAGTCATCATTTTTTCATACTGTACTTCTACTGATGGTGTAATTATTTAATTGGTAATCCCCATTTCTCTCAGTAGTTAGATAATGTCACTATCACAAATATATATTATGTCTTCAAACTAGAAAAATTCTACATTACATATAGGATGGGCTCTCATGATTTCATTTTTCTCTGCTATGTGGCCCTACCATATTTGGAATGTCATTCAATGATATTCCAGAAACCTAGAAATTAATGGACATATAAAGAAAATAAATAAATGAGTATGAAAATGAAGGAAAATAATGAATAAATAATATGAATGAATAAATAAAATAAATAATAAATAAATAATAACGAATAAATAATGAATAATGAATAAATAATGAACAGTGAAAAGTTGCAATTTTTAAAGGTAAGTAACTTTTAAATATTTTAATGTATTCATAAGACAAAACTAGATTGCCATGAAAATAGACAAATATATACGTAAAATAAGTATGGGTGCTATCTATTACTATAAATATACTTTTCATTAATGAATAAAATTTTAGATAGAAGTTTTCTGTTAAGTCTTAGCAATATTTCCAGATAGAAAACTGCATGCAAAGGAGGTTGTAAATAAACAAAGGAGGAGGGTCACTCACAAAATGAAGGGGTTTCAGCAGTTTCCAAAGGATTACAAAGCAAGAATTGACTGTCCATTTCAAAGGAATTTATCCCTGCAAACTTTAGGGACAGAAGAGGAATAATCATACAAAATAAATTACATATCCTTAAGAGGAAAAACTACAAGTACTTTCAAAATGAGGATGCTAGTGTGGTTAATCAAATGTATAATATAAAGATGATTTATTTTAAAATAGTACTGGGTTAGAATTAGGGCGTTCAGTATTGGTTTATATTATTGATAATTTTGACATTTATATGTATCAGTAGTTAAATGTGCCTGGATAATTTGTTTTGTTGCATATATTTATACCCTATGATTATGTCATCATGGTTGGTCACTAAATGTGTTCAGAATACCACTTGTGGAGACCCCTTTTGACAAATACTGATAACTAGCTGTACCATATTGTCTCGATGGCTCTTCAGTGTATCTTCTGTGACATATATTTTCTTATCAAGGTTATTAGATAACACAAATATCTTCTCATTTTATGTCTACCCACCATATGACTCTACACATGCATTTACCTGAAAGAATATCTTGATTTTCCATTTCTATTCCTTTTAGACACTTTGATGTTATACTTCAGACTACTGTTCCTTTCACAAAAACAGATAACCAAATTAATTGTAAGGAGCTTCCTCAATTGCAAAAATGATTATTCTGTAATCGGTGTTGCCTAGACCTCATCTGGCTATACTGAAGCCACTATTGATTGTTATTCTTCTATACCCAGATGAACTATCTGTAAACAACTTCTGCTTTTTCCTCCTCCTTTACCTGGTCACATCAGAAACCCAGATAGTCATAGGTGCAAACTGATAAAATACACTACTCTAACTCTCATGGGACTAAGGAACTTTGTCTCTATCACTCACGCATTCAACATCATAAAGTGTGTGGTGTCACATGGTCTAAGTATAAGCACTGACCCGGACATATTCTGGTACCTTCTCATGCTTCAGAAAAAAAACTGTAGATTTTCATGCCTCCAGGATGTTATTATTCTTAAAGTGCATTTCTTTCCAAATACCAAGTTTCAAGTGCTGTGTTTCCTTTTTGTGGTGTAATTGTAAGCTGGTATAAAGCTGGTTCAAACTCTCAGTGAACCTGTCTGAAATAATATAAAACTTGACCTAGTCTGCAGGCATCTTCACAGTCCTTGCTTGAGGCAGTCGATGCAGAATGCTGGCACATTTATTCTATGTTATCATCAAAATTGTGCCCCTTGCCTGGTCACGTCTGTTGCTGTTTTGTGGCATCCGGTCAATTCTCACTCACAGTGACCCTATGTATCACAGAACAAATGATTCCCTGGACCTGTGCTATCTTCACAACCATTATGTTTCAACCCATTGCTGCAGCCACTGGGTCACTCCATCTGGTGGAGGGTCTGCCTCCTTCTTGGTGTCGCCCTACTTCACTCATCCTAATGTCATTTTTAGGGTCTGGTATATGTGGAAATCCTATATTAAGAAATCCTCAGGTCTTCCCAAGGCCTTCAGTTTACCATCTACTTAGGTGAATGTCCCATGAATGTATTGCCAATGTGATAGCAGTGCTATTCTCATTGGGATTTCCACATATACCAAGTATCATGGGAAAGGAGAGTCAGCTTAGCTCTAAGACAAACTTCAAAGCAATACTATTTCTGTTCTTTATTTCCCCAGTGATTTTATTGATGGCTCTTAAAGCTCCTATAACATTTAATACATCATTTGTAGCAAGCCTATTTTTACACATGTTGCCATATTCATTTCCAAACATTTTCCACATGAGCCCTTGGTATAAGCTCCTCTTTCCTCCTCCCTTTGTTCTAAATGAATCATTTTATTGGGGGTTCATACGACTCCCATCATGATCCATACACACATCAATTGTATGCAGGCCACATTTACCCATGTTTTGCCTTCACCATCTCAAAACATCCTCCCTCCACTTAGGTTTTCTAGTACTAGATCCCTATATTTCCCTTCCCTCCTCCACGCCTCCCCCATGAATCCTTAATAATTTACAAATTGTTATTACTTTTTTCATATGGTACACTGTCCAATGTGTTCCTTCACTTACTTCCATGTTATCCATGCCCTAGAAAGGAGGCTGTATGTAGATCCCTGAAATTGGTTCCCTCTTTTTTTCCACCATCCCTCCATTCTCCCAGCATCACCACTCCCACCACCAGTCCTGAGGGAACATCTATCCTAAATTCCCCATGTTTCTGACTCCAATGTACATCCGTTGGTCTAGCTGGATTTGTCTGGCAAAATAGATGCAAATTTTTCCTGATTTATCTATTTATCTATCTATACAGATATATATTTGCATATATGTATGTGTGTACATATGTTATTTTTCACTTGTTTATATGTATAGGTTAATTTTGAAATAAGTGTGAAAACAACATGTTTTTCAAATCACTGAATGCGTACTATGTACCTGAGGTCTTATTAATCAAGGACAGCAATAATATGTGCAACTATGCATGTGTGCTACTCTACAGATATTTTCCAAGATCCATCCAATTTCTGCAGGAGTCATATTGCTGAATGTCATGGAGGTATCTTTCATGGTGGAGTTAACCACTTACAGTCTCAGCAGGACCTATTAATCAATGATCATGGGTGCAGCAGCCAAGGATCTAACTATGGACTGCACTGGATACATCGGCTGCAGGAGAACTCTCTAAAGTGCTGAAAAGCAGAGAGGTTACTTTGAGAAATCAGGTGCACCTGACCCAAACCATGGTCTTTTCAACAGCTTCATGCATGTGAAAGTTGCATGTCGAAACTTCAGAAGAAAATAAATACATCTTCACTTAAAAGTGATGCTAATGTCCTTCTCAGAAGTATAAGGGAAGCCAGAGAATTACAGGGCCAGAAAAGTATATTGAAAGTAATATGCTTTCAAGAAAAACAAACAAACAAATCTGTAATTGAAATTTGTATAGACTGAATGTTTTATAGAGGCAATCAGAGCAATATTTTGTTTCACTTATTTTGGACATCTCAGGAGTGAACATTATTCCCTGAAGAAGGACATAGTGCCTAGTTGACTAGAGGGGCAGTGAAAAGGGATATTGTCCACAACAAGATGGGCTGCAGGTAGCTGCAGCATGGCCTCAAACATAAGAACAATTGTGAAGACTGAGAAGGACTGGGTAGGGTTCGTTCTGTTGTACAAAGTGTATTTAAGAGTCAGAACCAACTCAGTGACATCTAACAGTACACAGGTGCCCATTGGCTACCTGAAATTTCAATTTAAATTTTGTAGTTTTATTTACTAAATCTGTATGTATCATTTTAGTATTTACTTGCCACAGAGTTGTAGAATTCTTTATTCTATTGACAAGTTTGCCTCTAATATCAATGGATTCCACATTAGAAAATCAATTCACATATGAGAATTTAGTAATGAACCATGACTTTCTTGAGGTATCTGTCCCTAGTTACTTATTACCTAATTTTGTTTATTATTATTATCATTGCTATAATTATCAAGATAGCCTATTTACAGGTTGTTCACTGACTATATTTTTGGGGATATCATGACTGATGCATATTTCCAGTCCCTTAGGTAAAGTCCCCTAAATTGGACTTGTGACCTTGTCTGTCATTTTGATAATTATTACCGTCTGGATTTTGGCGATGAGGGTGTACCATCTATAGCTTCTGTCCTTCATAGCACACTTTGGCGTTAATGAACTGAGTTGTGTGATAACTTCACTTTCAGCTGGTGTCAGAAGAAAATAAATACCTCTTCACTTAAAAGTGACGCGAATGTCCTTCTCAACAGCAATCCTTAGATCTGGGTGAATGGTATTTCCTCTGTATCTTCTTGGACAACATAACTCTCTGGTGATTTCTTACACAAAATGCTCACTGTTGCATACCCACTTTCTTCAGTCTTAATATGAATTTCTTTAATTAATAGACTGACTTTGGAATGTCTATGTTCAAGGTTGTCAGTGTATGTTTATTGCTTAACCCCTCCTCTTAGACATAAAACTATAATTGCTTGAGAAGACAATCAAGGTCATTATTATTTTTATATTAGCATTGCCTTCAGTGCAAGGACTTACAAATGCATAAAAGTGTTGCCCTATGAGTCACCAAAAATAATTAAAACTGGGTTTGCTTTTATTATTAAATAATATGGGCTGTCTCATATGATCATCAATGTTACTTAATGTGATTTAATGCTCACTTTTACACTAAAATATTATAAGCAATTTGACCTATCCCACCATATTTCTAAATATGAGTTCTTTAAATTAACAAATATCCAAAAGGTCTGACTTTCTGGAATTTTAAGATATTAGGACTTTAAAGAGACCTATGAGCTAATTTTTAAATTTATCAACTGAGAGCTCTCACTTGGCTCTGTGCCTGATTATCGTTCCCTTGAATTTTCCCAGTGACAAGGTAAAAGAGTGTTTAAAAAGAGTCAAATTATGGGGCTGGATAGGATAATTGTTATGAAAAAAAGAAAATGCTCTCTTTGAACTAAAATAAAAAGAGGCAATAATTTGCACTTACTAATTTTATTAATGAAGCTGTTATTTACATAATTTTAAAAATAAAAATTCTTTTAGAGTTAGTGTCTAAGATGAACTGTTTTTTGTTTCTGAAGAAATGACAGTACTATCCCCATGAAAGATTCTCAAATTCCAGCATGTGGATTAAGGCGATATTCTCTCATCCTGAAGTGCATCATTAGAGTTTCCAACTCTACACAGAAAGAAAAATTTTACAGGAATTTGCACTATGTTGATATCTGTTAGCATGTGACATACTAAATGTCGTCCTGAGATTAAACCCATTTTTGAGCAAATTTTAAAATTTTACTTTAAAATAATATTAATTTATACTTGCTTTGCATATAACCAAGTTAATAGGTTTTCCCTTCTTATGTTCTCATATTGTCTCTCTAGCTAAACATTCTTTGTAGAGCATAGGATGTGTTTGGGTGTGTGGGTGCGTGTGTGTGCAGAAATATTGCAGGGCAAAGTTAGAAATGTGCTGTTGTATGTAGAAGAATATAAGTTATATATACTGGGGCTGAACTCCAGTGGTGTAAGTGGTTGAGTGTGGGACTGTGACCTGTGGGCTTGGCGGTTCAAATCCAGCGGCTGCTCTCAGGAGCAGCACTGGGTAGCGCCCACGACCACCAGAGGCAGTGATACCCTCTCCCCCCCAAAAAATTATATATACTGAAAGAAAACATGTAATTCTACCCTAATATATATATATATATATCTCAAAATCCCAAGTTTAGATGTTTATATTTGATTCTATTTTAAAGGACAGTTGCTATTTGTGTTTATTTTAATTACATCAAAGCACTAAGAGATGTGATGTGTATGGAAGATGTAATAGTGTTGGGAAAATTGGAAGTCCTAAATAACCAATTAAAAATTAAATGCACTATTGTTCTACAATGGTGGATTTGTTTCCTAGGGATTTGTAGGGGCTGGTACAATTATTTCTGATTGTATGTTCTTATCAACAAAAGGCCAAAGAGACTTAAAAACTAAATTTTTGAGAAAATACTCAGTGAGTCAGTATTTGAGTAATGTATATCATCATCAGTATAAAATAATAAAATAATAAAGAAGAGAAAGATAAATCAGCCTATGACAATGTAAGGCTAATTTTCTGCACATGTGTGATAAGAAGTAGAAGGATTTCTTCCTGTGTGATATATCAAGGTGATAATGTACCCCATTAGAACAATTTGTTTTATATTTCTTAAAATAGATATGTCTGAGGAAATGACAGATGGAGGTCAGGAAAAAATTCATGAAGTCCTTCACCTTATATTCATAAATCAATGACTTGGTCCCAGAGAGTTGGCTAAAAATATATTTCTCTTTCAGATGAAGGAGATTAGGTTGTGAAAAGAAGAATGTGTCGACTGAAATAAGTGAGAGCATCATCACATCATCCATGTCATTAATTTACTACCACGGCATCATACAGAGCAGAGAAAGCATTCATTATTTCCTCCTTGCTTTTTACTTTTCCTGTAACACACATGGGTGTTCTTGCTCGGCCTGTTCTCTCTCATTCACCCACAAATAGCATAGGCATGAACATAGACTGGACTTCCTAAACACAGGCATGCGCGCGTGCACACACACACACAAACACACACACAAACATATACAGGGTTTCACTTTATGGTTGAAATCATTTGAGTTTATAGGAAGGAAAATTATTGAGTTCCGTTGACTATGTGGCCCATGGGTAAGGGAATAGTTAAAGATGAAATCACTTAAATGAAAGTATACTAAAAGAATTGAAGGGGCATGTTCAAGTTATGTTGATAGCTGAAAATATATACTTTACTAGCCTTCATTCTATAAAGCCAATACTGGGAATGACTGTCATATGAGATTGGTTTATGAAATGACAACATTTTAGGTGTGGAATGCAACCTTTAAAGCTACAAACTGAATTTTCAAATGATTCTTTAGAAATAAAAGTGCTACCTTTTATACTTATAATGAGGTGTAACCTAAATCATAATAAAGTACTCAGCATGTCAAGAAGCAAGATGCAAAAGTTCAAAAGGCCAAGGAGCACTGTGAATTTCTAGTGAGCTTTTTACTCTAGCTGTAATTTGTTATCACACTCTGTAAGCATCACAGAAAGGAAAAAAAAATCCTTTAAAGAAATGCATTCTGCAGCTTATCACTCACGTTGAAGAAAACTTGTTTAATGCCTTTGTTGGCCATGATACTGAAAATAAGTCTTGATTGAAGCAAGCCCAGGCACATATATTGAAGTACACAAATAGATAAGTTTACTGAGTTTAGTCTCCAGCCTTGCTGTGGGAATGCAAATGAGCTTCTCTAGGCCCAGTGTCAAGCTGTCAAGTGACAAAGAAGGGAGGGAGCAGGAATAAAAAAATCAATCCAGTTAACCTAACCCAGAAGTCTACAGATTAATTATACTTAAAGACACAGAAAACAATGTGTTTTTGCTTTGGCAACTTGAAAGATCAGTGCCTGAAATACTCCTTAATATTATATAAACAAATGAAGCCTAATCAATTGCCAAGAAGACCTGTCACCAAATCTGTGGATGTGGAGACAACCTGCTATCTTGCTTCTTAAGTCAGTGAATTTGATGCTGAAGAAAGGAGACCTTCTTGCAGCTGCAGCCAGAATTCCTATGTTGGTTACAGAATTATGACAGAGTTATGATTGCTATATTTATCTATCTATCTATGTATCTATCTATCGATCTATCTATCACCATCATCAACTAGCTGTCATATATCATCTGTCTATCTAGCATCATCTATACAATTATTTGTATTTATTTATTTATTTATTTATTTATTTATTTATTTATTTATTTATTTATGTGATTCCAGGTAGGTAGGTAGGTCATGCTCATAGTATATCCTGAGCATTTTGTGTTGAAGACATGACTATGGAGGCTTTTGAATTTGTGGGATGATCTCATAACTCTCTCTGAATCACTTGGACAAGCTCAGTCCAATTTACTCCATTAATGTTATGTCATTAATTAAGCAAACTAAAAATATCAATGTGGATTAATTTGATTCTTGAACCCATGCTGATTTAAACATTGGGCAATTTACCTGTTTATTGACTATTCAGCATTGATAAAGCATTCAGGAAAAATGAGGTGAGCTGTAGAACTAGAATGGAACATTTCAGAGTTGAGTGGTGAAAGACTCAATGGAGGAAGCCTGTGGACCCTAGGGAACCTCATAGAAGGACTGTGGATAGTGAATGAAAATGTTCTCGCTGTGTGGAATTGGATTCTTTTAGTCCCTGTAGTCAGAGTAGAATTTTCCCATGGGATTTCCAGGGTCATAAATCATTAGGGAGGCAGATTGCCAAGTCCAAGACCATCAGGGCTTCTTCTGGAAGATAGAAAGATGATGGAAATTATAGTTATCTTGACAGTTTACTTGCACAGCTCTTCCCCTTTGATAGACTAATGACTGTGAGCACAAACAATTCTGAGTGCAGCTCAGAACTGGGCTTTCTTGAGCATAATTAACCCCCACATCCTACAAGTATTCAAAATGTCTTCAATATAAATAATAACTCTTGCATAGTGAAATAAGAGATTTCTGGGAGAAAGTGATACCATTTAAAGAATTAAATGTTTACCAGTTGGAGATCAAAAATTTAGGCAATGGGGAGAAGTTGGGAATGAGGAGAGGTTACTTTACTTGATGCAGAATGCAAGAAAAATAACATTAGCTTTGTCAGTTTAAAGTTATATTAATTATTTTGCAGAAATAGAATGCAGATTGTGGACAGCAACGCTAAGGAAAAGATAAATTTCTGGGATTATTTTGATTACTGAAAATTGAGACCTTGGAAGCATAGGATACTTTGAAGAAATTTCTTTGCTCTCAGTTAAATAGAGATCATTGAATAGAAAATTAAAGATATATTGTTATGTCAGAGCTAAGCATAATATGTTGACTAAAATCTGCAGCATAAAAAATGACAAAACAGATTAATTAGGACTGCTTCTTTTGGCAATCAGTGTGTGTAGCAGTTTTAATTTATCTCCTATAAATATATCTGCATATGAATGTGTGTAACCTTAATTTAGGCTATTATTGTTTAGAATAAAGCACAATTACATATCATGCTGTAGGTTCCAGTTCTGTAATTTTAGTTTCATTTTTTAATAAATATGCTTTACAAGGTTGGGATGCACATAATCTCAATTAAAAGGACTTTGAAATATTTTACCTTATAAATTCTGCATTTGTTACATGGGATTTGGTTAATAATTATATTCCTATTACATCTGTTGAATCAGGGTTTCAGGACAGATTTTGAATATGTATACATTAGAACCCTATGTTTTTTATGTTCATGCACTTATCCTACAATGTGAATCTACATGAATAAACATATCATAAAGGAGTTTCACTTCAAACCATATGCTAAATAAACCTCATTGATGGATATACATATATATATCACTCCAAGTAAATAAGGAACATATTTTAAAAGTCCTTTATAGAGTCACACCAATAATGTCATATATCTATCTATCTAGTTATCTATCATCTATCTTCCTATCTACCTATCATTTATTTATTGATGGATCTTTCCATCTGCTTACATCTCTCCATACATAATGTAGAAATTACATTTTCTATCTTATAGTATGCCAAGTTACAGTACATTTGTTAAGCAAAAGCATAAATTATTCTTATCTCATGCATTTCCATCTGGCATACTTGTACTTTTTTCTGAGTAAGAGGAAAAATAAGTCAAAATCAGACATTCAACCTAGGCCCCTATGTAATTATCGATATATCAGGTAATTTCCAGAGACAATTTTGAACAGATGCATACTAGCAAGATTATCTTAATCTGATAGCCACATTTCTTTTTCCCTGAGAAAGATATTTTATAACCCCATTGTACAATAATTTGGCTAACTGTTTCTACAGTGGTATCTGTTTGGACGGGCTTTTCACAGAACATGCTCTATTACAAGAGCAGCTCGGCCCTGTGATTCAGACGCTTCTTTCTTTGATACTTTTCCATGTGTTATTACTGAGAAAGGAACCCTGGTAATGAAGAAAGAGGTGTCTGAAACCTAAAAACACTCAAATCATTTTGCCTTGTAGTTCTCACATCCTGCTCCTTGGAAAGGACTGTGAGACAAAGCTGCTCTATTTGTGTATCACAGGCTCTAGTCCATGAGGCCACTGAGACAATTCTATTACCAGGGGGATTGGAAAAGAGTGGCAACAGAAAAATGCGGGCTCCATATTTTTTTCTAACTCCAATCTTTTCAGGGAAAAACTATATCTAAACCAAACAGATGTCCCTATATACTATTACTCTAGGGGAATTTGTGATATTTATACTTTCCTCCATGGCCATAGGAACTCTTCTACCACTCTAGTCATAATCCTTACATGCCATTAAACCTTTCTAAACATGGTTCTTAAAACTGAAAATAGTCCGATGTAGCCAAACCAAGTCAGAATACAAGAGGCTACTACTTTCTAATCTATACTAGAAAATTACTATGAAGTCATCAATGATTACATTGGTCTCGCTAAGGGATAGTGCTCACTATTGCATAATACTGATCTTGATTCCTTAAGATCGTGAAGGGATATTAATTAATTTTTGTCTCCTTGAGTGCGTATGAAATTTAATTATTTATTTTAATCTAAATATCAACTTTTTAAAAAATAATTTTATTGGGGGCTCCTACAACTACTACAACATTCAGTACATCATTTGTATCAAGCACATTTGCACACATGTTGCCACATACATTTCCAAACATTTTCCACTTGAGCCCTTGGTACAAGCACCTCTTTAAAAAAAAACAAAAAAACTTCCCCTTTTCCCTCCCCCCCTTTTTTAAATGAATCATTTTATTTGGGGCCCATAAAACTCCCATCATAATCCCTAACAACTTGAGTTGTATGCAGGCCACTTTTCACACCCACTGCCATCATCACTCTCAAAACATTCTCCCTCCCTCCAGGCCCCCATTATCAGCTCCCTATATTACCCTTCCTCCCTCCCCCCCCCTTTTCTCCTTGAACCCTTAGTAATTTACAAATTATTTTTTTCATCCTGTACACTGTACAATGTGTCCCAACACTCACTTCCCTGTTGTCCATGTCCCAGAGAGGAGGCTATGTTTAGATCCCTGAAGTTGTTTCTCCCTTTCTATTCCTCCATCCCTCCACCCTCCTGGTATTGCCACTCCCATCACTAGTCTTGATGGATCATCTATCCTAAGTTTCCCATGTTTCCAACTTCACTGTACATCTCCTGGTCTAGCTGGATTTATGTGGTAGAATCGGGGTCATGATAGTGGGTGGGAGGCAGCATGGGAACTAGAGGAAAGTTGCATATTTCATAGCTCCTACCCTGTATCTTAACTGGCTCATCTCCTCCTTGTAACCCCTCTGCAAAAGGATGTCACCTCACCTATTGATGGGCTTTGGGTCCCCAATCTGTACTCCCCCTCATTAATAATAATATAATTTTAGCTCATTGATGCCTGACACCAGATCCCTTCACCACCTCATGATCACAAAGGCTGGTGTGCTTCTTCCGTGTGGGCTTTATTGCTTCTGAGTTGAATGGCCTCTTGTTTACTCAAGCCTTTAAAGGCTTGGGGTCTTAAAGTATCAACTTTTTTATTGAACCCCTTTACATACTCATTCTCTTACCTGGTTATGATTTTACTTATTAGAAATTCTTCCAATAATAAGAATGATTATAAAAGCAAGAACAAGGAGCTAATAATGATGACCACAAAAGCAAAGAAAATATTCTGAAACAGATTATGGTGATTTTGCAAAAATATGCTTGATTTGCTTCAACTATTGAATTATATGATTGTGAAGTCAGGGAGTCAGTATGTGCTAAAGAATGTTTAAAAATAAAGTAAGAGAAAGAGTTTTATGCAAAAATGGTGGAAAAGAAAAGAACAAGGTAAATAAAATGTAAATATAAAATGCCTACAACATCACACTTAGTTAGGTCCTTTATATTCTTTTGTTTCTTATTTTCCCTTAAAATGACCTAATGAGAATTTTGTACCAATTATGATAATCCAGGTAGACTAGACAAACAAATTTCTTAGAAACTCTTATGCGTATATAAGAGAGAGGTTTATATACAAGAGCAATTGAACATAGAGAAAAACATCCCAGCCCAATCCAGTCCAAAATCATAAATCTGATATTAGCTCATATGTCTGGCACCCATCTATAAAGCCTTTTTCAGACTCACGAAATACATGCAATGATGATGAATGCAAGATGACCACCAAAAAAATGGGTAAAAAGCCTTTGGATCCAGTGGCATCGTAAACATCTCAGGGGTGGCAGGGGTCTCCAAGTGGCTCCTCCAGCTTCAGAAACCTGGTTCCAT
The DNA here is from genome assembly GCA_004026705.1 of Nesogale talazaci. Taxonomy (NCBI): domain Eukaryota; kingdom Metazoa; phylum Chordata; class Mammalia; order Afrosoricida; family Tenrecidae; genus Nesogale; species Nesogale talazaci. The sequence goes on along the minus strand of PVJH01001182.1, from coordinate 113,813 downwards.
CAGGGGACGCCCATGTGGCTTCTCCTCTGGGATATCTCGCAGGGAGTCAGCCGTGTGTCTGGTCAGTAGAGTGTCTCAAAGAGAGTGTTGTCAGTAGAAAGTCTCCAAGGAAATGAACTGAGAGAGACAGTGTCTCCGACTCCAAGTAGGAAGGACCACATTTCCCAGAATCCTCAGGAGAAGGCCACACCCACACAGAGGTCTCATTGGCTCTCTCCAGATTGACAGGCTAGACTCCACCCCTACACTCTTCATCCTCAAATTGACACCAGTTTAGGTGATTGCCACACCAATATTTAGTATTTTTCTGAAATCTGATTTCTGACCTGAGTAATATAACATAATATAGGCATGATTTATTAAATAGTAGATAATAAATTTGCACTTGTATTTTTTCCTATTTAAAATTAGGCAACTCTGCATAACCATATGCATACATTCTATAGAACTTCCCTTCCTTTCTCCACTGTAGGATAATTTATGAGAAATGGAAATCTTTCATAATAATATATGAATACTGAGGAGACATATTCATCCGGATTGATGTTCAAGGTGAGTTCTCACTTTGCTCATCCTTCATGAACATCTGCTGCATGTATCCTGCATATACACTACTCTTCTTAGCTGCAGTCAAGTCCACTCCCAGGGAGCAAATTAAATACCGCAGGTGCAGAGTAAAGGAGCTAGTGGTTTCAAGGCCTCCGGCCTTTCAGAAGCTGGTTGTCAGTCAAATATTGCAAGGCATCACTAAGTGTGTTTGAATTGAATTGCTAATCTTTCAGTTAATAATCAAGTGACTAATTATTTTTAAAATTCAGGGACATATATTATAGTTAAAATATTTCTTCAATGGTGAAGACACAAAATAAACCAGAGACAAATTATGTTATAGGAGAAGGGTTCAAAAATGCATAGAGAGCAGAAATTAAAAGGTAAAGGGATATTTCTAGTACAATTTTGAGTCCCTCAAATATAATGTTGTAATTTATCTCCTCTGTGACCTTTACCTTTGAAGTCTAAATTGGTAAAACTTGGTTATGTGAGAGATTCTGGTGATATGCGCAATTATCTATGTGCTATTTCCGTTTCTTTTTCACTGTAATAAACCATATTCACAACTACCAAGTTATCAATTCCAACAGATAACAACACCAGTGCACAGGATAGAACTGCCTTGGTGGATTTCTAACTGTAACTCTTTAAGGGAAAAGACAGCCTCAGCTCTCTCCCATGGAGTTGCCTGTGCATTGAAACTGTCGAACCTGAGATTAGCTGCCTGATCCTAGCCCAATAAACTATTCTTTCAAATAGAAAGCAATGGATAGTGGAATTTTAATAGGTTGATAGTATTATATGGGAAGTTCCATGTGTGGAAACCAACCAGAAGTAACGACTGCACCCATAGGTAAGCAAAAACCTAGAACATTGGAAGGGAAATGGTAGACACCTTTCACACCCCAAAGAAACACGTAATAACCCTTGCTTCTATTTTTAGAGAAAATGAAAATGGAAACTTTCTTTGTGGTATTAAAAGTTTGTATAGAGAAATAGTTCAGGTTTTGACTACTCTGATCAACTACAGTATGAGACACTGTAGCTTATGAAGAAAAATAATACAGGACCTTTCCCCTGACGATCTTTTTGTATAAACATAAGATCCTGAAAGCAAGTTATTTTTCTGTGTAGTAATATAGAAGTCTATACAAGAATGCCCAACATGAAGGCTTTAAAATTTTAAATTTAATCTATACTTCTTTTTCTTTAACAAATATTATATGTGCATTAATGACTCAATTAGTGGTACAGTGCTAACTTGTGTGCTTATGTGATGCTTGAAGATATGTGACTGCTATTTTCAATATCAGATGGATTGACCAAAGTGTACAGGTTTCAGCAGAGCTTTCAGACTAAGAAAAGCCTATGAAGAGAGAATATGCTCTCCATTTTGGAGAAATTAGCCTTTAAAAACCTTATTAATAGCATCAAAACATTGCCAGACACTGAAGGCCTAATAGATAGAAGCAGAATATTATCATAGGGAGTGGCAGAAGATTAGCCTCACAAGTCAGCAGGAACTCCAATAAGACTGAACAGAGCTACTTTCTCATAGCAGAATGGACTATAATGATTTAGATGGAGGTGTGTTTGTGGTAGTAAAGTCTTTGGTACCTACATCTGCTGATGGTATATGACTCAAAATGAGGGGGGATGAGTTGCAAAAGTCTACCAAAAATCAAAACTTGGAATATATGAAGTGCAAATCTCAGAAAGTTAGAAGTCATCAAAAATGAAACAATATATAAAGATTAATATTCTAAGCATTAGTTAGGTGTAATTGACTAGCAATTGCCATTTTAAAAATTAGAATCATATGGTTAACAATACTGAAAATGACACAATCAAGAGTAATGGTTTGAGATTCAACCCCATAAAGGACATTTGAAGATCTATATGTGCAATTTTGTTTGTGATAAAATTATATATGTATGCAATTAAAGAAAATGAAACAACACAATCAAGTTGATACATCAATCATTAATACTAGTGATATAGAAATTGAAGAATTCTACCAAGGTATTCAGCCTGAAATTGATGAAACACTCAATCAAGATGAACTGATAATTGGGCTGAGCCCTGGTGGCATAGTGGTTGTGCGTGGGACTGCGGCCCATTGGGATGGAGGTTCAATGCCAGCAGCGGCTCCATAGGAGCAAAGGCTGAGCCTCCTACTTCCACCACCAGAGGGAAGTGATGCCCAAAAAACTAAAAGATGAATTGATAATGATCACCATTTGGAATGTGAAAGTTGGAAAAAAAGAGGAGAGACAGCAATTCAAATATAATCGCTTGGTTTTAGAAATACAGAATTTTACAATTTTTAAGGTCAGTGATTTCTTCATGGATACCTTTCTTAAACAGCACAAAAGATGGTACAAGTGAAATCCTCCTGGTGAAATATACAGAAATCAAATTGATTATACCTGTGGGAGGAGATGATGGAGAAATTGTATCCACAGATAAAATGAGGCTCAAGACTGACTGCGGAATAGACCACCAGTTTATGTATAAATTCAGGTTGAAATGGAAGAAAGTGAAAATTGGTCTGTGAGAGTTAAAATACAACCTTGAGTGTTTGTCATTCAGAGCACCTCTAGGACAGATTTGTTGCATTGAACACTATTGACAAGAGACCTGTTGAGGTATGGGATGCCACCAACAACATTCTTCAGGAAAAACGCAAAAGGTCACAAAAAAGAAACGATCCAAGTAGATGTCAGAAGAGACTCTGAAACTAAATTTTAGAGTTGCTAAGGAAAAAGGAAGCAGTGATGAAGTCAAAGAGTTGAGTAAAAGATATAATAAAATGTGCAAGGGCTTAAAGTTAGAAAAACAAAGGAAATAACATGGTGCGTGCATCTTAAAGTGAGAACATTAAAGAAAAATCACAATTGCAATATTACAAAAAAGTTCTATGGGCAAAATATTGAACAATGTAGGTAGCATCAAAATAAGATGGATAGAATACAGTCACTGTACCAGAGAGAAGGGATGCATAAGATACTAAATAAGCAGAATCAAAGGGGCAACTTAAATTTGAATTAAGATGCTGCTGAAGATTATTGTAAGTCCGGGGCTGATCCCTGGTGGCGCAGTGGTTTTGTGAGGGACTGTGGCCCACTGGGTTGGTGGTTCAAATCTAGCAGCAGCCCTCCAGGAGCATGACTAGGCCTCCTACTCCCATCAGAGGGCAGTGATGTACAAAACAAACAAAACAAATGAAAAAAAACAAAGAGTATTGTAAGTCCATTGGTGTGGCAGTCATGTTAATTTTATGGCTTATGTTAATTTCATGATTGAGATGTAGGGGTGGAGTCTAGCCTGTTAATCTGGAGATAGCCATGGAGTAGCCAATGAGGCTTCTATGTGGGCATGGCTTTCTCCTGAGACTTCTGGGAAATATCGCGATATTTCCCTCGTGCAGATGAGAAGCTATCTTCCCCAGTTGTTGGGAGTTAGTCTCAGAGACGATGAATCACAGACAAGACAAGATGTCAGCATCCGAGAAGCTGGAGGAGCCGGCAGAGAGACCACACGGCTTTGCCCTAATGGAGCCAGACCTCTGAAGCTGGGGCGGCCACATGGAGCTCTCTGCCAGTGATGAGTTGCTTCTGCTGTTGATTGACCTTGAGCCCTGGAAGTGAGGAGCCATGGGGAGACCCTTGACAGTGCCAGAATTCTACACCCACTGACTTCGTGAGTCAGAAGGAGACTTTGTAGACTGATTTCGGGCACATGGGTTAATATCGGACTTAAGACTTTGAACTGGACTGGATTGGGATGCCTTTTTAGTGTCACATTCCTTTTGTTTATAAACCCTTTCCTTATATCCATATGTGTGTCTTTGAAATTTGTTCCTCTAGTCAACCCAGACTAACACAGTTGGATTGAAAATAGAACAAGCAAATTGCCTTGGCAAAGCATGCCTTAAATACTGCTTAGAAGTCAGGTTGGTGAACCTTTATCACATGAATTTGAGGCATGTTATGAGGAGAGCATAGTCTCTAGAAAAGGGTATCATGCTTGTCAAATTAAAAGGATAGCAAAAGAGAAAGGCCATCCTGGAGATGGATTAACACTTGGGCTGCAACAACGGGTTTGAGAATAACAATCGTGAGACTGGTTCAACACGAAGTGCTTTACGGTGTTGTAGGCTGCCTCCCTGTGAGTCAGAACCAACGGGAAGGCAACTAAAACAACAACATTATATGGTGCTTGGGAAAAATCATCTTAGATCTTTTGAATTAGAGATTGATGTCTACAGGCCTCTAAAGCTCTGCGCTGAAAATTATGATTTCATGTTTGCTTTTTCTATTCTTCACATATATCAGTAAGTATACAACAAAGACACTCTCACTTGTATAAAAAATGAAGGGTGTAAATTTATGGGGAGAGGGTTATACCCAGTATGTTTAGTTCTCTCTTTGCTTACTGACAAACAAAACACCAGGATTTGTTTTGTCTAATCATCTGTTACATTATACCATTAGCAAAAACTCCTGTTGGTTCTTGGGTTGGTCTTGACTCATGGAAGAGCAGCATTCATTGAGGAAAATGTTCAGATTGAACTTCTGTGTAATTAGATGTTTTCCTATCATCTGAAAATAGATTCTTCATATCTCCTTTCATTTCTCCAATGTCTTATCCTACCCATCACACAATAGAAATAGGGGAATAAAGAAGAAATATTGCATTCCTGTTGCTAGGTAAGATCAAGTCATTTCTGATTACAACCCTGTGTACAACAGAACAAAACTTCTGTTCTGTGCCCTCAAAATTGTTCTTATGTTTGAACCCATTGTTGCAGCCACAGTCAATCCATCTTCTCAAGATTTGTCCTCTTTTTCCCTGCTACTCTACTTTATCAAGCAGAAATTCTTTCCCTGAGGACTAGTCTTCCACTACAACATGTCCAAAATATATGAGATAAAGTTTCACCATCTTGGTGTCGAAGGAGTTCTGGTTGTCCTTCTTCCAAAAGAGATGTGTTTGTTCCTTTTGTAGGTCAAGGGACTTTCATTATTCCTTGCCATTATCATAATTAAATGTGTGGATTCTTCTTGATCTTCCTTATTCAGATGTACTCAATGTAGTTTATTTGTGGAATGAAGCAAGAAGAAATACCAATCTTTTATATGTTTATCATTAGTCTACATATTGGTCCAGATGTTCGGGATTTGATTTTCTATACATCGAATTATAACTAGAAGTGTATGATCTTTGATCTTCATCAGGAAATATTTCAAGTCCTACTCACTTTCAGCAAAGAAGGTTGTGTCATTTTCATATGAAAGGTGTTAATAATAATCCTGCCTCCAGGTCTGATATCATGTTGTTCTTCATATAATCCAGCTTGTAGAATTATTTGATTATCATCTAACTCTGAAACACACATTTCCTGATTTTATAACATTCAGTATTTCTTTGTTCTGTTCAAACTACTGTTTCTTGATCTGAGTATTCTTTCAGAATGAGCACAATGAGGCATCCTGGAATTAATGTTTTTTCTAAAGGAAATCCATACTGTGTTATAATTTGCACAGTTGAATTATTTTGAGTAGTCGACAAACCAAAAGTGAGCATTTTTCTGGTATATTTTATCCAACAGGATGCAGGGGAATTTGAATAATATCATTATTATAACCTGTAATAATATTTCAGGAGTATTAAAATATTCAACATGGATTTCACCTCTATGTTGACAAGTAGCTGTCAACAATTCAAGTCAATTCAGAGGAGAATAAGTAACAAGGGATCTTATTGCTGATATTAGGTGGATCTTGACTAGAAGCAGAGACTACTACTCTCTGCTTTCTATAAAATTAGGAACTACCATCCATTCTTTGGATAACAAGTTGGAAGACATTTTCAGAGAACTCATAATATTAGTTGAGCATCTGCATTATTTAAGTATAGGAAAATGCTGTTAGATGCAGTACATTCAACCTTTGTGCTAATAACACTGAATGAGATGATGAAGAGGCAACATAAGTGGAAATGAAAACCTGTTTGTCAGGCTGCATTCAAAACATGAGAAATCCCAATTACATATTGAAGTACCAAAAAGGTACCTGGCTGTATTTTCATCTATGGCTGTGGTAACCAAAAGGTTTCCTCAAAATAGAGCCAATTATTAGTTCAAGGATTTGCATGTATCTACATGAGAGAAAAGTACATTTATTAGTCTGTGTGCATGTGGACAAGGAGAGAAGTGATGATGGTTATTAAGTGTTCAAACTGATCTCTCATAGTATCTCTGGGATGCATAAGGAAACAGGTTTACATTAAGATCAGGCAGACCAAAAATCTTGTATCTTACTGAAACTCAGTAATAGAGAGTCATTTTGGGGAAAAACAGAAGCATATGAAAGAAGCCATTGTGGAAATGTAGAATAGGTAGGAAGGAGACAAAGATTGTAGTAACATACAATGAACTACAGAACATTAAAAAAACACATGCACACTGAAAAAATTAAAAATATAAAACATCCAGTTAGATGTTGACTCAATATAGTGAAATTGTATAAGCAAGAAGAAATTTATAGATTATCATGGTAAGATGTCAGGGAATGTATAAGCTATAGGTAGATTGCTGTGAGTTGATAAGTGAAGATGTGTGTGAAAATTAGAGATAATGAAAACTAAGATCACTGTAGACTTTTACTTGGATGAGAAGTAACTGAGGAGGTTTGAATGAAAATGAAATTTAGTCAATATATTACACTAAATAATTTTTCTATGTATAGACTCTCATCATTTGGACTTAATTGTAGGACTTCAATTGTCAAGCTTCATGACTAAAGTCTCAGTTTCTTCATCTGTAAATATGTCAACACTGCCAACTAATATCAGCTACTTCATTCTCTTTGAAGGCATCTCACAGAGTCGGGGCGGGGGGCGAGGGGAGGTGGTCACCATAGCCATATCTCTTTGGAACTAGAAGTCTATTGTCTCTAGAACTCAGATTAATTTAAACTTTCAAATTTAAACTGATGAGTTCAAAAGTAGAGTCACAGGTATAGTTATCTTTATAAACTTGATGCTGACATATTTCCAAATATAATGATGTCTCTTTTAGCTAGAATAATCAGTACAATGATTCATTCCAATTGGTTTAAAAATTGCTGAATCTGAAGATTTGACATTTAAGCATCATGATTGAAATGATAACTATAAGAAAAAGTTTATAGATAATATAAAATTATTCATCTTGAAAGTGAGTCCATTCTAGATTCAAGATAATTGAAGAAACTGTATGTTGTAAGGTTCTGAAGTTTTTCACCAAGTATTATGCATTGCTTGGCTCTTGATTACTGAACAATGTCCAAGGGCTTATTCTGGAATAAATGACTGCAAGAGGGAGGTAGAAGTATGATAGTAGACTAAGTGATAAGGGGATATTAATTATAGAAAGGTTCAGATGCAGGCATTCCAAATATTTTTCAAACTGAACATGTGGGGTGTAGGATTTTAAGATACTATAATGGAAAAAAAAATACAAAGACAGTAAGCTAGATCTATTTTTCATATAAAGGGGGTGGTGGCTTTAAACATAACTGCACAGCTATCAGAGGTTGGTATGTGATGGTACTCTGATTTAATTATCTTCATAGTTTAATTATTTTTGAAACAGCAGTGCAGGACTTGAGTTAAAAACTTTAGCTGAAGAATAGAGCCATTACAAAATAAAAGCCATCAACAAACTTTTATAGATTTCTTAATCTACTGAGTCACATGGGATTTCACACTAGCCTCCTCTTAATGCTAATGAAATTGGGTAAATTACATCGTGAAACTAGCCCATACATTGATAGGTGAACAGTTCCCTGAGGTACTTACTCAGATGAGGGAACCTAATTTTCTCTTCACTAATTCTCTCTGGATCAAAATAAGAAATCATGCTTCACAAGTTCAATTTCTTTTTTTAAAGTAGATGCTACAAAGTTAGAATCATTGATGAGCATGAGTCTAAAGTTATCTAGTCAATATTAACCAGGCCATTTCTGAGGCATCACACCTTTTTTTTCCATTCAAATAGACACCAATTGAGCAGGGGCTTGAAAGTCAATCTGAATGTAGCCATTTAAATCCATTATATTGGGCTTCTTCAAGATTCTAGTTGGGAGTGTGGGGAGAGTACACTTATGTGGAGGAACTAATGGAGAAGAAATAGCTATTCTTGATTGCAGTAGGATAAATTGAAGAGTTTAGTCAGTGATTTAATTAACTTCATATGGAAAGCAGAACCATGAGAGTTTGTCTATAAAGTATACACGGTTTCCCAAAGGCATATGTAATGTAATAAATAATACAGATATAATTAAATTGAGCTAATGCTCAATTAAAATGAAAACTTTCTAAAAATAATCACCTAGTATCTTAAGACTATTATAAGAGGTAGTGTATGGTCATGAACTCATGGTACCCAAAGAAGAAATTCAAACAGTTCTGAATGTATGACCCAAATAACAAGAGTGGAGTATGAAATATCTCAGCAAGTTGATGAAGCACTAGAAGCACTTGCTGGTCTTTGCCAAAATAATTAGAGCACAAAATAATCTGGCCAACTTACTGGAAGTGATCCATATCTATTTCCAATTCAACTATTTCAAATAAAGGTGATGCAGCAGAATGCAGAAATTGTTTTGTAGTATCATTAATATGACATAAAAGTAATTTTTGCGAAGATAATTCAATAATGGTTGTGACCTATTGGCATGGAGCTGCAAATTCAACTGGGATTTAGAAGAGAACACTGAGAGAGTCAGCATCCTTTCTGACTTGTTGACTGACAGTAGAGACTACCATACAGATATTTACTTGCATTTTATGACCTGTATCCTGTATCCTGAGCAAATAAACCAAAAGACTGAGTATATTGAGAAGAAGGAGGCATCAGAATTGGAGGAAGGCTCACTAAGAATATTTGATCTGCAGATGACACCAAGGTTCTTGCTGAAAATGAGGACATGGACCACTTGATGCACTTGTTTGTGAAGATTAAGAATTATAGCCTTCAGCATGCATTGGACTTGCCTTTCTCTCAGAGCAGCTGGTGGTTTTAAACTGCTGACCATTCAGTTAGCACAACAAAGAGCTCTCACTATGTCACCAGAGTTTCTCATTAATGAACAGAAGAATAGAAGGTCACTAAGTAAAAAATGAAGTCTTGCAAAGTCTTGAATAATGTTATTGACTTGACCTAGTTAACACACACACACACACACACACACACACACTCAAGTAAGCAGTTGGACTCCTAAACACAACGCCATTGGGGTTTCAAACCCGCCAACTGCCCTGTGTCTATACAGATTTACAGCCTCAGAAATGCCATATAGGACATTTTTGAGTCTGAATTGAAAAGATGGTTGTGGGGTTTAGTTTTGGTAATTAACATTTATAAGACAGAAAATTGTAATGCAATAGGAATTTACACATTTCCTGTTACATATGTGCCATTCACCAAAATAGACCATAATGTGCAACATAAAGATTAGTAACATTTTAAGAAATGATGACCTAAAGCAGACCACACTAGACTAAAACTAGAAATTAACAACAATTTGGAAAATCCTCAAATATTTGGAAACTTAAAAGCAAACTGCCGAACTACTTTCAACGGAAGGGAAAAAGAACAAAAGGGGAATATTAGAAAATATTTTTAAGCAAGGAAAATGAAAATACCACATATCAATGTTTGTGTGATGAGTTTTATATATGAAAACATTAAATCTCCACCCAAAGAGAAGCTATAGCTTATTTTCATCATTTCTGAGAGGTGACCTCAAAATCCTTGGATACCTCAGTGAACACAGTGCCATTATTCTGATTAAGTCTTGCTGACTCTACTTGGCCATGAAGCTCAGTGGTCCTCAAGCTTCCTGATATAGTTCCTCATGTTGTGAGGACCCACCAACTATAAGACTATTTTCATTGCTGCTTCATAACTGTAATTTTGTGACAATCATCTCAGATTTTATAGATTTTATAGATACATCTCAGATTTTATAGAGAAGAGTACAGATAAAATTGTAGTTAGGGAGCATAGAGTCAGCTCCTCTGCACAGTAGAATGCAACCTCTGGAGACCTGCAACACCCTCACAATTGTTCCTTTGCTACAGCCCATTGTTGCAGCTGCTGTGTCCATCCCTCTCGTTGAGTTTCTTCCTTTTGTCCAATGTCTCTGTACTTTATCAAGCATGATGTCCTCCAGGGACGTCCTCCAGGGGCCAGTCCTTCCAGACAACATTTCCAAAGCATGTGAGACTTCCAAAGCAAGTCTTATCATCCTTGCCTCTACGGCATACTCTCATTTACTTCTTTCAAGAAAAGAAAATGTTTAGCAGTCTATAGTATTTTGCATATCCTTTGCCCTCATCATAACTAATGCTATGATTTTAAATTTGATGATTTGTAGCATTTTTGTAAATAATAAATCTGTGTATATTATGTGCCTTATAAGAAGCCAGTCAATGATAGGCTATGCACTGTGAAAACATCTGAAAAAGCATACATTACTTTCAAAAACAGTATGCCATTTTAAATATACAGTGGCCTTCAGGGACATATCTACGAAAGGTAACTCTCATTCTCATGATGTTCGGTGCCATCATCTCAGTTCTGACTCAGAGTGACTCTGTGTACAGTACATCCTCCCTGTCATTATTACAGCCCTAATAACAGCTGGAAATCCATCTCTTTGAGTCTCTTTCTCTTTACTGATGCTCTATTTCTGCCAGGAGGACATTCTTCTCCATGGACTGACATTTCCTGCTAACATAGTCAAAGGATTTGAGACAAAGTTTTGCCATTCTGAATTCTAAGGAGCATGCTGACTGTCCTTCTTCCAAAATTAGTTTCTTTGGTTTTCTGGCAGTCTATCATATCTTCACTATGTACTTTTCTCTAGCTGTTAACTTTTCAGGTTCATATGATGCAATAGCGATGAGCAACAAAGCCATAGACTGGGGAACAACTAGGGAATTAAAATCAACAATAAGGAATATCTAGAGTTCTTGGGGATATTGGGGCTACAGCAATCTAGCTGAGAGGAATTAGGAAGAGGCAGAAGAAGGCTGAATATGATGTTATGGTAGGAGGAAGGTAAAAGGAATTAGAGGAAAGACCTGGGAAGTTAAGTTATGGATAGAGGTATAAATATAGGTATTTGTACATATGTAGATATATGCATTCATAAAAGAAGTTCTGGCATATGTACACATATTTACATGGAAATACATGGGGTGGGCTTTGAGTCTTTGCTCAAGGCCTCCCTCAGCTCAAGAATCCTTTAACAATGTGCTCACACTACCCACACTATTGCTGAAGGAAAAAAAAATGAATTATCAAGAAAAAAAGATGGCTGTTGTAGAAAGTTGATGGGGCCCGGTTATCAAAACAAACAGCCTCTGCAGTCTTAAAGGCTTGATGTTAAACAAGTGGCCATCTAGCAGTGAAGTAACAAGTCCACGTGGAAGAAGCACATCAGCCTGTGTGATCATGAGTATTCCATGCGATCAGGAAACAGACATCAGAAGACTCAAGACAAACAAAACACTGTTGAAAATGAGGGGTGTTAGAGTAGAGAACCAAAACCCATCTGTAGACAATAGGCTATCCCCTCACAGAAGGGTCACAAGAATGGGATGAGTCCATCAGGGTGTAGTATAGCACCAATGAAACACAAAATTCTTCTCATCCTTTGAGGTTTTCTGACTCCCCACCATCATGACCCCAGTCCCGTCTTCCACTTTGGGCTAGCCCAGAGCCTGTACACTGGGACAGATAAGAGTGCATGACACACATAATGAGGGTCAGATAAACTCCTCAGGAACAGAAATGAGAGTAATAGGAAGGTAGGAAGAAGGTGAGGAGAAGAGGGAATGAAAGGAGAATGAATTTTAATGACCAACATACCACTCCCACTCCCAGAAACCATTGGGAAAGGGAGGCAGCAGCCAGTGTAAGATATGAAAATAATAACAATCTATAATTTATCAAGGGGTCAAGAGGGTGGGAGGAAAAAAGAAGCACTGATAAAAATGCTCAAATAGAAATTGTCTTGAAAATGATGCTGGCAACATATGTACAAGTATGCTTGATACAATTGATATATTGAGAGGCTGAGCTCCGGCAGCCTAGTGGCTGGGTGCGAGACTGTGACCCACTAGCTTGGCAGTTCAAATCCAGCAGCAGCTCTCCAGGAGCAACGCTGGGCCTCCCATTCCCACCAGAGGGGAGTGATACCCACCCAACCCCCCCAAAATTGATGTATGGATTGTTATAAGAGCTGTTAATGAACTCAATAAAATTATCTTAAAAATAAAACAAAATAATGTCATGGTGAGAAGACAGAATTGGGGGTGGGGTGGGGCAGGTGGCACATCTGACATCACCTATGGCTTCCAGAAGGAGAAGAATTCAACTCCACATTAGTCCAACGCCTAAATTGCAGCCACACTTCGACTCTCCTTCATTTTAAACCCTCTTCAGACACTAGCAATTTGTTTTATAATATTCACTGTATTTGTCTGATTGACAACCTAACATTAAGGGGAAATTATTTTGTTCAAAGCAGAGCCTTTTTCTGAACCAGTATCCTTGTTTCTCACTGGTCCTCAATCTTTCAGGCTCTACTTTTTTTTTTCAGTGTATCATTAGAAAAAATTTACTTGCATGTAATGTGATGTTAGTGCTATTTGATAACCTTTACATTCGACTGGACCAACTTTCTTTGGAATAGGCACTAATATACAAATATACTATACAGATGGTTGGTCAGTTAGCTCCTTTCTAAATGTCTTGTCATAGACTACTAAATGTTTTCAGCATTGCATCAGTTTGCTGCATCACTTCAATCATTTGTTTCTGGAGCCTTCTTTTTGCCAATGCCTTCAGTATAGCTTGGGTGTCTTCCTTCAATATTATTGGTTCTGGTTTTGGTTTTCAAAACCATTCTATTGGGAGCTAATACAGATATCATACCATTCCATCTTTTGGTCATGTCAAACAGCATTTTACAATTGCTACTTCAATCAGTTTTCAAAACATTTTTTTCCTTCTTCAACTAACAACCTTTTATGCCCCCACGTCCCTCACCATACCTACAGATGCCTTAATCAACCTCTCTCTACAGGTTTCTGCAAAGCAGAAAAACACATAACAAAGACACATGTAGGCTATCTAGGATGCCAAATTACATCAGAGATAAATGTCAATATACAAAAGAAAGACTACACAAAATAAAGAAATTCAGATCAGGCTCAAAGTGTATCAGAGGCAGGACAAGATTGTAACCATCAAGTAGGGTTTGTCATTTAGATCTCCTGTCATCATCTCACCAATATTCTCTGTTTGATAGCCAGTTATTCTCATCTCTCAATTATGGTTAGAGTTATGGTCACAGGTGCATCTTGGACTTCCACTGTCTTTCATAGACTTCTGCAGAGTAGACTCATGATTTAAGAACTGATACTATTGTCTCCAACAGCCCTTGGGAATGGTGCTTCCATGTTTATTTAGTTGACATCTCACTTAGATGGCTGCCTGTTTTACCCTCTTCAGACACTAGCTATTTGTCTGAAACAAGTCTTTAAGGCACCATTAACTATCCTATCTGATAGCCAAGCACCATCCAATTTTTCACCATTTTTGCTATTGAATCCACATGTTCATGAAGGCAAGTATCTGGTGCTTCCTTCAAGAGGGCAAGTATCTGGCAGGAACATGATATATGAGTCAAAATTTTTTCTTAAATCGAACCTAGGATTTATTGCTTTTCACAATTCATTCCTGGACATTTCTCTCTCTCTCTCTCTCTCTCTCTCTCTCTCTCTCTTTGATTTTAATTTTAATCTGTCTCTGACTCCCATTAGTCACCTGCTTGATAATTTATGTTAGAGCATATTATTTGTTCTTGCTACCTCTTGAAATGTTTGAATTCCACACAACTATTTTGAGTACAATAGTTAGGTACATATTTCTTCTTCTTTGGGTGCTTTCTACAAAGTTTAATATTTTCTCTTGGAATGCACTGGTATTGGAATTTGGGGATTGAAATTTTACTATAGGTAAGCTATTTTTTAATAAATGTGATTTAAGAATAAATACTGGTCTACTTGGGAAAGAAAATTCTGCCTCATGCTTCAGAAGAATTTTTTGTGTGATTTCAAGATTAGATAGACCTGCTTAGATGTTAATCTCTCAATATATGGGAAATATAACTTTGCTGATACATTCCCCCTCCATTCTTCTACTTTAATAAATCTTGTATGTAATATATTTATTCTCTTTCATTGTTGACTAAGATCTGTGGGAAACTAACAAATGTCATTCCCAGAGATGTTCCCTTAAGAGCAATACTACCTTAAAATGAGCATGTGGCTGATTCTGTCTCCCTTTAGAGGCAGGCATGTCTGATTTTCTAATCCCACTGCAGCACCCATCCCCTCTCATGCCTTCCCCAAGTGCAGGTATTAGGTTTCCTCACCTGTGAACTCAGGGACTTTACCCACCTGGAGACATATTGAACTCCTAAATCTGCATGACTAAGGCTACCTACAAAAGCCCCCAAACAGTAAAGACCTCTGTGATCAGGTCCTTCTCCTCTGATCCTACTTCCCTCTCCAGAAATCATCTGTGCTGGCAATTTTTACCCTTTCTCTTCCATGTATATCTAGGTTTCTCCACAGATCTTTTTTCCTAGAACCTGAGAGGTTTCCCTAAAATAATCTCCTGAAGAGCCACCTCTTCCAAAGAGACACTTTCCAACTTCTGAGATGATTATGTTTCTTCTTTGTATCCCCAGGGCCTTGCAAGTACTAGACAATTGGAAAGTATCATGAGTATCAGGGACTGAAATGATATCATGCAAAAAATAAGATGTGTTTATAATAAGAAAATATTATTCTCAGTTGATCCCTTTCGTCTCACTTTCCCTTCATTCTATTCTGTAATTATATTTATTTTATAATGATAAAATATATTGATTAAAAAAGAAATAAGTCAATATATAAAAATATCTATAATTGTGTAAATACCACTCTTGTACCCATAACATTTTATACTTATAAAATTAATAATCTTACATAAATGTTTAGTGACAAGCTTCAAATGATTATGTTAAAGATATACTCAATATTGAAGACAACTTACACAGTAAAAAAGCAATAGCACGTTCTCACAGGATTAAAATATTTTAAAGTGTTTCAAATATTTTAAGTATGAAAACTTCAAATAGCCTATAAAACCAAAATAATAAGTATGACCACATTAAAATTGTGTGTAAATGAGCATAAGCTCAGTCAGATAATGCAGAAATCTGGATGTTCTAAAAGGTAAAAATTAAAAAGGAAATAATAAAGAATTGATTCATATAAAAGGTAACTATCCCATACATTTAGCCAAGAGATGCTTTCATTATGCAATTTTTGTGCATCCTGTGGCCATCTTAAACAAAATATATGGTTTCTAATATCTGTAGGTATTGCTCTGATTTCTGGGAAGTAAAGAAGCAATAACATTTCGGAAACAATTTTAAATAGACAGAAGACAATTATAGGAGTAAACATTGTAAATTAAGTGCCCACAGACACTGACGGATGAGTAGCTCTTTTTTTTTTTTTTTGCCTGAGTGGAGACCTGTTTAGAAAGTATACATCAACTAATTGATTGTTATGTGTTAAAAAAGAAGTAAAACCACAGATCCTGTGCAGGACCTTTCTCAGAGGGGGTATTTTTCTCAGACAGCAAGAAAATGCTGTCTGGGGTCCTAAATGTTCTGCGAGGCAATAACTTTTGCTTTTTTTAAAAGAGAAAGAGTTAAAACAAACAAACAAAAAACCCACAACAGTGACATCTTAAGTGAAAACAAAAACCACAATAATCTAAGGAGAACAAAAAAAGAAGCCCACCAAATCAGGATACAAAAGGAAACTACCTTAGAGCCCAAGAGTGATAACTAAGCTCAGAACAGCACATCTTTGTCCCTAAACTTGTAGCCAGAGACCATGAAAGGCAAATGTTACAGGTAAAAGCAATACAAAGAATTATCTCCAGAGAGAGTGGGGGAAAGGCACCTATTTAGATGCACTGTTAGAAAACACAACGAGGCAAGCAGTGAAAGATCTGAAAATTGAAAAGGAAAATCAAATCAGTGGCTTTTCTGCCTCATCCATCTGCCTGTGCCCAGACAGCATACTTTGGAGTCCGATAGAGTGAAAACAAGATTGGGCAACTTCAGCAGAAACACATCCTCTCCATTTTTAAAATAATGAACACAGTAACAGAGGCATGACTAGGAGCCAAATGGAAGAAATACCAAGAGAAATTGCACAAGGGACGGTCAGAGAGGCGGTGAAAGGGAATTTATTCATTGGAATGAAAATTCAGCATGGCTGGACCAGGCTACATGGATCAATGGCCTGGAAGAAATGGGTTGAGAAAAATGTGAATCTGCTAATGATCACATTTGGTCAGGCCAAATAAAAGGGGGATAGGCTGCTAAGGAAAGACTGGAGTTAGTGTTTGAAGTGATATAATGAGATTGTTTAAATTCCTAAGCATGACACTCAAAATCCACACCATCTGTCCTTGAGATTTCATTCACATTGCTTCTTCCTCACCTTCTGGGCACCGTTGACTCCTTGCCCTTACAATTGCCCTTGAGAGGGAACTTTTTTTTTCCCCTGTATCAGCTGAACTATACCCTCCTCTCACATTATTTCCTTTATTGTTTACTAAGCATCTTAGACCCATTTGTTTAATCACAACACAATACTTGCTTGTCAAGTGTTAAACACGCAAAATATGCAACGATTGTATGTCTTGGCAATTTTATTCCCACTGGAAAGACCTTCTATATGGTTCCCTCTATTGAGATGTCACCTTATGAAAGACATTTGCCATCACCCCCACACCCCCATCCTCCATTATTATTAACTCACTCATTCACTGCCATTGAGTCGATACTGACTCACAGCAAACCCCTGTGGGCTTGTGAGACTGTAAAGGTTTGTGGAAGGGAAAGTCAGGTCACTCCCATGGGGATGCTGGTGGTTTTTCATGGGTGCCAACCCATGAGAATCTCAGCCCAACACTTACACACTATACCATCAGGGTTCCTCCATTATTACTATTATATCACACAATGTTAGTTACCTCATCAAGTTCAAAAAACATGTGAAATCAGTATGCACATTCACTTGGTTACTAGCTTGTTCCTTCCGTGCTGTGATAAGAAGCATGCTAGGAGTTCTGGGGGCACAAGGGGTACGTGGAAGGCTGCCAGTTCAAAGGTCATTGGCTTAAATATGCCAGCTGTTCCAAAACAGAAAGAACCATATACTTCTGCTTCCAAAAAAGTATATGTAGCCATTCTATTCTCCTATGGTGTCTCTAGAAGTCAGAATTGACTGGGTGATAATAGGCTAGAAAAAAAATGTCACTACCCTTCTTCCATTTTGTCCAGCTGTGATAGCATGTGTGCTCTGTACTGCTGAAAACTATGCTACCCATGTTTCAAATATTAGCAAAGTTACCCCTGGTGAACCGGTTGCTTCAGAGTTTCCAGATTAAAACTGACTAGGAAGAAGTAAACCTATGGACAATAGAAGCAAACCTATTCTTTATTTAATATATTGCCAGAAAATTAGCCTCTCAGGCAGGAAGGCAATCAAAATACACGAGGGAAATGTTTTTTTTTTTTTTTTTTCCGCAAAGTAGTGTTGATGTCAATGATCTGATTGGAACAAAATCTTCAGAACCTACTTTTGGTACCACATGTGGCAGAACACAAAATCAGAATAGCTGCAAACATCTATGAATAATCAGAAAATGGAATAGACAAATTTTCAGTAAATTCAAAGCTGTCAGAGATGAAAGGAAAAACATAAAAATTGATATTCTAGCTATTATTGTTGTGATTGCAAATGTATTATCAAGGGATGGTGACTCAGCACTAATAAGTTAAGATAAACAGATATTGGTCATTTTGAATCATAAACCATATGCTTTATTATGCCAGAATGACAAATGAAAAAGCAATGGAAGCATGTTCACTGTCAAAAGGAATAGTTCAATATTTATAAAGGCTGTCAGTGACAGGATAATATCAATATTCCTATACCTACCAGGGAGACCAATGTATCTGCTTATGGGTCAAATTTACACACTCATAACAATCACAAAGATAAAGGAATTAAAGACTTCTATGAACTTCTTAAGTATGAAATTAACCAAACATACAATCAAGATGCCTTGGTAATGACTGATGATTGGAATGCTCAAATTAAAAAGAAAGAAGCATCAGTAGTAGGAACAAATATCATTAGTGATAAAAACAATGTCCAAGATTACATGATAATAGAATTTTGCAAAACCAAAAAGTTTTTCACAGCAAGTTACACTTTCAACAACATAAATGACAACTATGACACAGATCTTGTTCAATTAAAGGGACAGAAATCAAAATAGAATCTGCCGGAAAATGATGGAGAAGTTTAGTAGGGTTTGGTCAATTAAAGCTTAGGGGATTCCCATGAATCTGAATTGAGCTGAAGTTGTGGGATGAGGTCACAGCCAAGAGAATGCTATTAAAAACTGAGGAGGAATAAAAATTTCATCTTGACATTGCATATTTCTCAGCTGCATACACAATCTTTTAAGCATCCTTGTGCAAGAGATTCTCAGGAAATTTTCTCTGTCTGGGGACTACTGTGCAGTGTAGCAAGGGATTCTGTAAAATGCAGTCCCAGGATATTACTCTCAGTCTACCCATGATTCTTTCAAATATCCACTTTCACTGGCATGCTGTCTCATTTTCCCCTGAGATATGTTACACACACAAGTTTTTATGGACTCAGGACACAGAGATCTCTCCTTCTGTTTCTACTTCCTGCTTACATGGGCAATAGAATGGGATCACTCTCTATATGAACATAAGTCTCTCATTCCTTATTAAGGGGAGCAAGCTCTTTCAGGTGGAGATGATGGACATAAGGCTCTGAGTCCTTGGATGGACTGTCATTCATCAAGATTTCCTCAGAATCAACTGTGTCTGTTCTTTTAGAAAATTCCACCCAAAGTAACACACACAAAAGTTGTCCTAGGGGAAGTTTTTAATTATAATAAGGCTAAAGAGAAGATAGATGACAATTTGATTGTCAGCCATCAATGCTATATGTGCCTAAGCACAAGACTAAAAGCATACATTACTTTTTCCTACTTCAATCTGAAAAGGGTTGGTTGGTCTGATAGTTTGAACAAAAGACCAGAGTCACTTGTTCCTGCTGTGAGGTCACCATTAGACAATACTTCCTGTGAGTGTGTGTGGGTGTAGGTGTGTGTGCGTGTGCGCGTGTGCGTATTTGTGCATCTCACTTTCTGTAAGCACACCATTTCTCTCTGTTTTTTGCTTTTGTTTTCTAGAATTTCTCTTGGCCTCGTATGTAGGCTGGGTGTTAGAACTATGTGTGTAGATCCAGTCTGGAAGATGGCTTTTGAACTGCTACCAGGCATAAGTTGAAGTAGAGGTCAACAATAGCACACTGGTAAAGAATCTAGACCGACTAGGTTAAGATGGTTTGCATCGCTGGCTCGTCAGCTCACAGAGCTGGCCTTCCTGTGGATACCATTTTGTCTTTCTTTACCAGGAATCTGCCTGATATTGATCACAGCCTATCTTCATCAACTTGATCCAACATGTTCTTTTCCCTGTACTACCCATCAGGCAGCAGTGAGTGAGAGATTATATCATGAGCGAAATGCAGATCAAATAACAACCATCCCTTGTAAAGCAGACCTACCACATATGCTTATTCTTGATGGCACATTAGAAAAGTCTGGTGTCTAAAAGGCTGTTACAGATTTGTGGCCTACTATCTACTACTATGTTTAAGCCTTCTTCTATCTCCCCTGTACTATCTGTGTGTCACAAGGTATACTGACTACTGTACAGACTCTACGATGTTGGGCTAGTACAAGATGAGTCCTGAACAGCTGATGTTTGAGGGCACCTGGGCCAAATGCTTAAGTATTGCTGCTGTGTTCTCATCACTCAGCTCATTGTGCTGTTATGCATCCCAGGGTGGTTGACAATTTTCTTAAAGTTAATGTCCTTAAAGACTTTCAATTTAACTATCACACGAATAAATAACTATACTATAAATATAACAAAACATAATTCTAACATACATTTAACTCTACCATAAAAAAGGAAATAGACAATAACATAAATATAATTTAAGTGGGCTGAGCCCCAGTGGTATAGTGGTTGTGTGCGGGACTGCGGCCCACTGGCTTGGCGGTTTAAATCCAGCAGTAGCTCTCCGGGAGCAAGACTGGGCCTCTCACTCCCACCAGAGGGCAGTGATGCCCCCCGTCCCCAATATATAACTTAAGTATCTCCAACCCCAACCAGAGTGCTGGGGTAAGAAATTTCTTTCTTACTCTCATTTTGCAACATGTAATGATACGGTTCAAGTAACTTGTCATAATTTTGAGAAAAATAAGTCTTGAAGAAAGCAAAAGACCCTTAAAAAAGACAGGAAAGAAAGAAAGAAAGAAAGAAAGAAAGAGAGAAAGGAAATTTTAAAGCTTGCTCTTTGATGCCCACCAAAACCCCCTCCATGGCCACCCATCCAATGAATGGAAGATATATCTATTTATGTTGATTCCATAGAAGTGGACTCAATAGAATATGGAATGTCTAGAAAACTATCACTGAAATCACGCATAAATTCATTTTTCAGAGAGATATTTAACACATGATTTCAACACTCCATAGGCAGGGAGCTGGCAGAAATTCAAACTGAATTCAGAATAGGACCTACCTTGGCCAAAAGTAGAAAACATTGGGAAGATGTTTATCTGTGTTCTGTTGACTGTGGATCACATTAACTCTCACCACTCTGACTATTGATGACAGTGAAAAATAAAAGCTACACACAGCAAAGACAATTTGATGTCTTTTTATGTTTTATGGAATTTGCCTCCAACAAACAGTGAGCACCCAGAGGTGGTGCGATAGCAGGATCTTCTCTCAATGCTTTGGGCAAGTGTGGTGGTGGCTGTGCTGCTACAACAAGATCTCAGGTTTAGTAAAGCTTGATTCAAGACTCTCTTGACTCCCAACCAAGTGACCCCCGTTGTGCATGCATAACACACACACACACACACACACACACACACAAGACCCAGCACCATTTCTCTCAGGAGCATGAAATTGCTGAGACTAGATTGCCCTTCTTTGCCTGGTCATGGGAGGGCAGGAGTAGGGACTAGGTGGTGGTGGGCAGTGGTGGTAAATCACAGTGTGCATACTGCTGAGTCTCTGGTGATCAGACAAAAGGGCCCAAAGGAAGCAGGCAGAATCCACTGAACATGCATGTTGGCCTCCCACTGTCAACCTGTCAGTCTCCACTCAGAATGTAAGCTGGAATGGAATCAACTTCATTCACCTGGAGACTCCAAAGTGAGTCAGATCCAATTTTGGATAACATTGAGGAGAACGGGAATTCCAAAATAGTTGATTTTACTCATTTGAAATTAGTACAGAGACCAAGAGAAATTCTTTAGAACTGAAGACAGGGATATATTGTTTAAAATAGAACAGGGTGGCTTCGGAGTTGTGTCCTTTCACATCCTGTACTCATACTCCGTATGCTGTACAGAAAATGCCCCCAAGGAACTGGACTTTGAAGCAGAACACAGACTCATGAACCTGTGCTACACAAATGACACTGTGCTTCCTGAAATCGGAGAGGATTTGAATGTAAACAAAAAAGAAATGTGAAGACAAAAGGAAATTGACCAGTGGGTCCATAAACATCACGGTATACTGAGTAATGAGCAATGCTGTCAAGGATTTAATTTTCTTCAGATCCACAATCTATACCCATGGAAAGAAAAGTAGAGAAATAATTTATTGCACTGGGTAAATATTCTGCAAAAGACCTTTTATGCGTCTGACTGACTTAAGCCATATTATGCTTAATCTAATCATATAGATGTAAAAAGATATAGAAAAATGGAATATAATTCGCACCTTTGAATGATCTTTCTTGCAAAGAATACAACATAGACAGACCTCGGCAATGCTTCACTGTTTTTTTTTTCCTTTGTAATGGGGGGCTAAGAGTGAAAAAATGACTTCACAACACTTCACAACAACAATGCAGATTACATAAAAAGCCGCTGATTGTTCTGGACTAGAATTCCCACCTCCCTGAGGAGAGATTGGATCTGATTCTCACGGATGCCCCTCAATTGTCTGTGACTTTGAGGCACTCATGGTATAGAGGTTTAAAGCACTGAGCTGCTATTCAGAAGATTGGCAGCTGAAATCTCCTGTCGCTGCACAGGAGAATGAGAGACCAGTCTGTTCCCATGAATCTTTAATGTCTCACAAACTCAGAGGAACAGTTTTACTTTGTCTTATAGGGGCCTTCTGAATCAGAAAATTGCTAATAGTAGTAGGTGGTGTAAATTCAATTGCAGTTCAGTTCTCAGACTATGGTGCGATAGGAATAAAGCCCTGATGATCTGCTGCTGAAAAGTAGCAACAAAAATCTTACAGATCACGAGTCTGAAGCAGACTTCACATAGCCAGCCTTATGTGCACGGAAACATAAGGCAGCTAGGAGTTGGAGGTATAGAAGAGAATAGCTTTATAACAGTATAAAAATATAAACATTACCCACCTGTCAGTTTTCTGTGCAAGAATGCTAAAATATGTGCCACTGGTATTCCAAAAACCAGCAGGCTCACCGTGGGTAGACATGTCTCAGAAAAAAAAACCCTCTAGACTGTGTAAACCCAGGAAAAAATCTGGTGAAACAATTTACAATTTAGCATGAAAACCCTATTCCAAACAATATAATATGACCTGATAGGGTGGCCAGCTGAGCAATATTTAATTATGCTTTACTTAAGTCACCAAGAACTTGAATGAAGTCTATGGTGATGGACTGGGAGAGAAGGTAATTTAAGAAACTAGAAATTAGGATTGTTTAACACTCAATCTTAAGCATCTCGAATTGTGCCTACTATATGATAGGAATTACACAAAGTTTTCCTTGATAATGGAATTGATTGACAGAAGAACAACACGGGTCACATCTTGGAACAGGGAGGGGATAAGGAGGAGCATATTGAGCTATGCATTGAGTCCAAGGAGGAGCTCTCTATGCATATCTTATTAGATATCACCTTGACACAGAAATTACCATCCCACTTTATGGAGTGATTCAGGCTAAACCATGATTTCTAGCTGGGTTCCGAGTTCCATGCTCCAACACTCATGCACCAGGCTGACCTTTCTTTGTGCCGATCATTTTCTTCTCCACCAGTTCATTTTCCAAAATGATCTGTGTACCTGACCATAAATAACTTTCTGTGACTTGTCCTATTTTGATGGCCACCTGGGCTTTTAAGGAAAAATATATAGTCATGAGCTGTTGCTGTCATAATTTATGAATCACTTCTATTTCTCTGACTAAACAACATAGTATTTTGATACAATATCTCCGCCTTCTTGTTTACCTTTCTTGTTTACTAAGTTTGCATCTTATGCATACACCCTTCTTGCGGCCTCTTCTTCAAAGAAGCACAATTCTATACATATAGGGCTAAGCTTAATAATAAATCAACATAAAATAGGAAAAACTATGGTAAATAGGTCTGTCTCACTTCCGGATACAAGTTCATCACTTTTATGGTAATGGCTAGAAGAATTAAGGAGAAAGCCTAGGCATTAAGGGTGAGCGATATTCTCAGTAGGATCACTTGTCCATGTCCAGTGAGCACAGCCTCATTCCAGTCTCTGTGATGATCTTCCTTTGAGCACAGATTTTTAATTTAGTTATGATCGTGTATAAGAAGACAGAATAAAGAAGAATGAAATTCATATTTTAATTCTGAATCTTAGTAGCAGAATTTAATCACTCTATATATTATTCCTAGTATCATTATCTCTAATTGGGGTTACTATGTTGCCTATTTCACAATATCCCTGTAAAGAATAAATACTGTAATATATGCAGAATTATTAACAGTCTGTCAGGCAACTCACTTAAAAGAAGTCAATAACTACACTGCTAAAAATGGCAGAGAAAATTTCAAACACTAGCTTTCCTGAGTGCTTACACCAGAAGATGAGGTAAAAAAAATCTTCCTTTCTCTTGGAAGGTCATGTTAGATTTCTTCAAGTGCTCTTGAGGTAATTAAATGTTACTTTTTAAAACTATATGATAACTCCTTATTTAGGAAGACAGTACAAGTTTTCCTTTCAAAGCCATCAGTAATCACATGAGTAAGCATGATAGAAGCATGTTTGCATTTCAAGGAGATGCCTATTGTTATCACTGGTTCTCTTCATTTACTACACTTCTCAATAACTATTTTTTCTGGGTATAGATTTTTATGACATTCTCTAACATTCACAGATTTTGCAAACCCCATGTTGATGACATAAATAGGGTGAACACTATGAATACCTAATACTTGGTTGTCTGTTCCTTATAGTTCACACACATGATTGAAATTCTGAGCCATGTGCAGTTGAGGAGAGGCCAATAAAATGTAAGGATACATCAATAATGCTACTGACAAAGAACATAAATGTTTTTAGTCTCTTTCCTCCCTGGCCACAACTGTTGGAGAGAAAGCCTGTTATCATACACACACACACACACAATCCAAGCAGATGTGATCATTAAGCTATTTCATGGATATCAAGTGTCTTGGAACATTCCCCAGACTTTCAGTAGCTTTACACAAGTGAGAAGAAGAAAAACTGTATATGAAGTGAATAATAGATGGTTTCTTCCTTCCTTCCTTCCTTCCTTCCTTCCTTCCTTCCTTCCTTCCTTCCTTCCTTCCTTCCTTCCTTCCTTCCTTCCTTCCTTTATTACCATATAGTCTAAACTATCTATGCAGGAAAGAGGTAACTCAGCAAGAATGAGTAGCTCCAACCTTGCTTGAAATCTGAAGTATCGGGTTTTCTGACTGATCTGTGGCCAGCTGTTAGGAATTGAGTGAATGGAATATCATAGTAAGAATTTTTTACATGCAGTGAGTCTTGAATCGGGGCATAGTTTGTACATAACATGTGTTTTATCTTAGCATTTACTTGTCTTTTGGAGGTCTGAAGTGTTTATAACTGCAATCAAGAACAAAGCCACAGTGTGAGTCTATGAGGGACACCCCAAAATCTGTCCTGGCCGACAACACTTTGCATGTGTTTGTAGTGTTCCTCGTGAGAGAATTAACTGTGTCTTGCATGATGCCACTGAGATAAGAATGGAGGAGGGTTGTGTCTGAATGATTGCAGATTTTATCTGATTATTTCACTTTGAATTCTGTCCCTATAATGAAGCATAAATATAAGAACAGTTTCTGTTGAGTCCCTTAAGTCTTTGTGGCTAATTAAAAAAATCCATGGATGATTGGGGATCACAAAGACATTTTTTAGCTAGTATAATGGGTTAGCTTTAGAAATGGGATGTTTCAAATAAAATCAAAAGACCAAAAAATCCTGAAAGATGTGTCATTGCTGCTATAGATCCTATGAATGTGGTTATTTATCTTAAAGTATGTTTTAATATTTGTTAGTATGTGATAGAGTGGTAAAGTTCTTTTCTAAAGTCGTTTGAGGAGTAGATTCTTTATCTGATAATAGTACAGAGAAAAATTGGAAAAGAAGATAGTAGTGCTTTGTGGACCTGGCTATATCCTATAGGAAATTTATAGAAAATGATGGTCACAGAAACAAATTGGCTAATTAAAACTGGAATAAAACAGATAAATTGCAAACAGTCTAGGTTTTACAGCCTTCATGAAGCTGCTTACTTTAGACTCCAACTTCTTAAGTGTAAAATAAAAATTACACTTTGAAAGTCAAAAGAAATCAAGGGAGGAGCTTATACCAAGGGCTCAAGTAGAAGGAATATGTTTTGACATTGATGATGACAACAGATGTACAAATGTGCTTAACACAATGGGTGTTTGCATGTATAGTGATACGAGCTTTATGAGCCCCCAATAAAATGTTTTTTAAAAAAACCTAAAAAAAATAGAAATGACCTTTGTCTTATACAGATGTACACACACATATTCAGTTTAATGGAACTGCATTGCTCTGCAACATTAGAAAAATAAGGGTTCTTGAATATTGTGAATAGCTATGATGAACACTAGTGAGCATGCATTTCTGTGTGTTGCAACTCATATTTCTCTAGGATACATATCAAGTAGTGTGATTACTGGATAAAATTGTACTTTTATATCTGACATTATAAGGAAATGAATTATTATATTCTGTATATACATATGAGTACCTCTGAATTTGTTTGTGGCTGCTCATCTATATATGTTTAATTTGTAGTACTATATTTATGCCATGCAATAGGGTTCCTAGCTTGTATTTATTCATCCATTGATAATACTTATAGTTTTAAGTTTTACATATAAGTTTCTAATTCACCTTGAGTTTATTTTGTATATCTTGTAAGATATGGGGTCCGTTTTCCTTTTTCTGTACATGGATAACTAGTTGCATCACAATTAGTTATTAGTCTGTCTCTTTCTTCTCAATATATAGGTTTCAGCCTATCATCAAAGAGCAGGTATCCATAAAAGGGTATATGTTTTTTTTTTCTCAGTTCTGTCCCAATGCTCTATGTGTCTATTATTATCCAAGTACTGGGCTCTTTTAATTATTCTACATGTGTTTGGAACAGGGAATTGGGAGACCTAGCTTGTTCTTTTTAAAAAATATATTTATTAATCATTTTATTTGGGGGGGGGCTCTTACAAGTCTTATGGCACTCCATCATTAACTTGTATTAGCCACACTTATCCATGGGTTGCCATCAACATTTCCAAAACATTTTCTTTCTATATGAGGCCTTGGTATTAGCATCTCTTTTATCCCCTCCCTCCCCCATATTCCCACCCTTGCAAATCTCTGATAATTTAGGTATTATTGTTGTTATTTTGTGTCTTACATGGTTCTTGTCTCCCTTCACCCACATTTCTGTTACTCCTTCCCCTGGAGAGTAGGTTATAGATCCAATATCGTGCGGGGTGGTTCCCCTTTTCTCTCCTTCCCTTCCTCCCTTGCCCTCACCACCCCCCTTCCCTCATAATGTCACTTATCCCACCATTGTCCCTGAGGATTTTATGTGTCGTGAATTCCAAATGTTGACAGCTCTTATCTGTACCAATGTGTATAGTCTTGACTAGCTAGCGTTGTCAGGTAGAACTGGATTATGTTAGTGTGTGTGTGTGTGTGTGTGTGTGTGTGTACCGGGGGTGTGGTGCAGGTGTGATTGGAACTATTCAGGAACTAGAGGAAATGACATGTGTTTTGCTATCCAGGTACTTCATGTTCATCTGGTGAATAATTTGTGATCTATTTTTTAAAATACTTTTATTGGGGCTCTTGCAGCTCTTATAATGTTCAGTACATCCTTTGTATCAAGCACATTTGTACACATGTTTTCATGTTCATTTCCAAATATTTTCTACTTGAGCTCTTGGTATAAACTCCTCTTCCCCCCTCTTTTTTTTTAATCATTCCATTGGGGGCCCATACAAATCCTATCATGATCAACACACACAATTTTATGCATACCATATTTGCACACCTGTTGCCATCATCACCCCTGAAATATCCTCCCTCTACTTAGTCCCCCTGTACCAGCTCCCCATAGTTCCCCTTCTTTTCCCCTCTCCCTTGCTTATGAATCCTTAATAATTTACACATTGTTATTACTTTTTCAAAATGTACTCAGTCCACTGTGTCCTTTCACCCACTTCCCTGACATCCGTATTCCAGAGAGATCATATGTAGATCCCTGCAATTGGCTACTCCTTCCACATCACCCAGTATCACCACAGCCACCACTGGTCTCAAAATGTGTATGCGACTCCAATCTACATCCCATGGTCTAGCCGGGTTTACAAGGTAGAATGGGGATCATGATAGTGGAGCCTGGAATGGTGGAGAGGAAGCATTTGGGAAATAGAGGAAAGAAAGATGCAAACTCATTGTTGCCACACTGTACCCTGACCAACTCCTCTCCTCCCTGAAAATCCTCTGAGAGGAGGTGATGCGTCACCTATTGATGGGTGATCTCTATAATTAGTTATTCTGAGATTTGGGTTTGATAAACATAAATCTACAGTTTTCTTTGGTTAATATTGACTTTTCCACAACGTTAACTTTTCTTATCTCTGAGCATAATATATATCTTTCCGTTTATGAAGGTCTCTTTGGCTTTCTTATAGTAATTTTTTTGTATCTGTTGTCATGCAGTTCTTTTCTTCCGCTTTAGATTTTCCAAGTATTATACCATGGGTTTACCATAATAAACAGTTCTATTTTCTTGATTTCCTTCGAAGAGTAATTTCTTTTATTGTAAATGACCCCAAGAAGTGTCTTTGTGAAGATATTGTACCCTGCTACTTTGCTGACTGTTTCAATTAGTTCCCATAATCTTATGGATGAGTACTTTGGATTTTCTATGCATACTTGTGACAGGGTTGCATTTTCTCACCATATTTATTCAAATTATATGTTAAGAAAGTCACCAGAGAAGCTGGATTAAATGAAGAAAATGTGGCATCAGGGTTGGAAGAAGGCTTATTAATAATCTGACACAAACTTTTTGCTGAAAGGAAGGAAAACTTGAGGCACTTGCTGATGAAGATCAGGGATTAAAGTCTTCACTAGGGATTAAAACTCAATGTAAAGAAGACCAAAATCCTTACAAATGTACCGATAGGTAGCATCAAGACAAATGGCGAAGAGGTTGAAGTTGTCAAGGATTTTGTCTTGCTTGGATCCACGCTCATTGTTCATGGAAGTCACTACTAAGATAGCAAAAGACAAGGTGCATTAGATAAATCTTCCGCACATGGCCTCTTTAGAGTACCGAAAAACAAGGATGTCACTTTGAGGAATAAGGTGTGCCTGAGCCAGGCCATGATATTTTCAGTAGCTTCAGATGTTTGTAAAAGGTGAGCATTGAATAAAGAAGATGGAAGGTGAATGGATCCATGTATTGAGAGTCCCATGGGCTACTGAAAGGACAAACTGATCTGTCCTGGAAGAAGGATGATCAGAGGCAAGGGCAATCTGACTTTATCTTTCATACTGTGTCCTGGTGTCAGGAAATACCAGTTCCTAGAGAGGAACAGCAAGTTTGGTAAAGAAGATGGCAATGAAAATGAGGAAGGTACTCAGGGAGCTTAGTTCACACAATGATTGCAACAATGGGCTCAAGTTTGGAATGCTGGTGAGGACTGGGCAGTGTTTATTCTACTGTTTATAGGGTTCCCATGGGTGTGACTCAAATCGATGGTACATAAGAACAACAACAATTTATATATGTATATATAGTTCTTTTTTACAATTTCAATGTACGTCATTCCCTTTTCCTGTTTTACACCTTGGTTAAGGTTTCTAGCACAATCTTGGAACTATGCCGTGATCTGAGGGGCATCCTTGTCAGGTGCTTGATCTGAAGGTAAATGCTTTCAGTCTCTCTCTATTGAGACTTATGCTGACTTTTGTTTACCATAATGTCATTGCTGTTGATTCATTCCAATTCATTGGACCTTATTAGACAGTGTAGAACTTCCCTTATTAGACAAGGTAGAACTTCCCTTGTAGGTTTGCAAGACTGAAAATCTCTATGGGTGTAGAAAACTTTAACCTTCTCCCATGGACCGGTTAGTGGTTTCAAACTGCTGAACTTATGGTTAGTAGCTGAGATGTCGTCAATTAATATAATGACCTTTCTAATCATGATCTGTTGTGTGTGTATATTTCACAGTCTGTGGCCTCAGTACTTGTGGCTTTAATCCTGTTTAGGAGGAAGTACTCTATTGTCTGTGGTCAAGATTATGGAAACTTTATCTCTATCTTAGTAGACAGTGTGAACCAAGTCACTCTCCTTTGTGTCCTCTGGATATTGACTGGTGAAAGAAACTTCCTCTAAGTATAGTTGTCATTACAGAGCATCACAGAGAAGTTCCAAGACCACTGAAAGAGCAATCCAGATGGGGAAGATTCTAGAATTTTGTCTGAACTGACTAAGGGCAAAACCAGAGACACCAGGACCTGAAACAAGGATTCCATGGCACAGAGCAAGGAAGGCAGGCAGAGGCAAGGAAAACGTGAGACAGAACAGAGAAGCCGTGCCTAGACTCTGGGACTGTGAAACAAAGTGACAAGTAGATTTCTTGGTCCACAAAGATCAAAGAACCATGTTGTTTAGACGCTGAAAATCCAGAGAGATTTGACTGCTGTCATTATTGTGGCTTGATGAATATATCGTTATTTTTTACAGAACCTGAGTTATGGCAACCTATTAAACCTAATAAACCCCCATAACTGTGAGTTTGCCTGTGTTTTATGTGTGGCCATTGCTGGGAATTATTGACTCTGGTGGAGAAGTCTTATGGTAAGAACACTTGGTATCAGTGTAGGCCAAGAAAGATGAAAAGTCTTACCATTCCCTGCCGTGTGGAAGTAGAGATGCCAGAGGAAGTCAGATGTGATCCCCTCCTGAATGTTTCTAAATCAGCGCAGTATGCAGCATATTATATTTCAGGACTCTGTTTTTTGAATACCATTATATTAAGAGATTCCCTTTCCATCCCAATTTTATTTAATGTGTTTATCTGAATTAGGTGTTGGATTTTTGTCAATTCCCTTTTTGCATTGGTATATACGATTGTGTACTTTTTTATTTTTTGGTGGATTAGTTGATGTTCTTTTGAACTTGAATCATCCTTCCAAGTAGAGTGTGAGTCTCATTTGATTGTGATACTCTATTATTTTTTATATATTATTTGGTTCATTGACTAAAATATTAGTGGAGATTTTTACAGCTATGCTCATGAGGGATATTTGTCTATTATTTATCTATCCATCTATTATTTTGGAATGATGTCTTTTTCCTGGCATTGGAAGTAGGGTCAAACTCATTTCATAAAACGCATTAGGTTATATCCTTTTGGTCTTCTGGAATAGTTTGAATAGAATTTGTGCCATGTTGTATTCCCTGAATATTTGTAGATATTGCAAATCAAATCAAGTATGTCGAGACTTTTCTTTCCCCTTGGGGGTTCTTTAATGACATGAAAAAATTTTCCTTTGTTAGTGACACTATTCAAATTTTCCTATCTAAGTTTGTATTAGCTGTGTACCTTGTTTCTGGAAATTTGTCCATATATTTCAGATTATTATTTATGGAACTGAGGGTCCATTTCTTTGTATAAAACCTTTATTTTTTTATTATTTCATTGGGTTTTGTTACGTCACCCATTTCAATCTTCATTCATGCTATTTGCATAATCTTATTTTTCTTTCTTACATTTGCCAGTGGCTTAATAATTATATTAATCTGTTAAGAGAACCAATGCATAATCTTATTGAGTCATTGTTTTCATTTTCTGTTTCTTGTATTTTGCTCTTATCTAATTATATATTTTCTTCAGGTGTCTTTAGTATTACTTTGCTTCTGTTTTTAAAAGAATGGTGTATCTACTGTTCAAAGTATTAATTTTGGCTTGTTCTTTTTTGATATGTATGTTTATTGCTATAAATCACCCTTCATTATCTGCTTTTACTGTTTCTCATATGTTGTGCTTTCATTATCAGTTATTCAAATGTTTTTATTACAGTTTTTAAAAAATTTCTTCTACTACCTAAGGAGGTTTATGCAGTTAAACTCAATTTATATGTATATAAAATTTCCCCTTCATCTTCCTATTGCTGATTTCTAATTTTAAAGTGTTATTATATGGGAAAATGCTTTGTAGGGTTCAATGTTTACAAATGTATTGAGGCTTTTTTGTGACCTAACATAGAGTCTATTATGGAGATTGCTCCTTTAGTGCTGAAAAAGAACGTGCAGTGTGCTATTGTTGGGTGACATTCTGTATATGTTTTTGCTGCTGTGTCAAGTTGATTGGTTGCTTTTTAATAACCTACATATTCTGTATGGCTTATTTCTAGATATTTTGCACTTCCTTAGAAGTGGCGTATTAAAGTAGCCTACTATTTTTAATAGAATTATTGTTATCTCCATGTATGTCAGGGCTTGGAATTGTATTTTAAGGCTTTCTAATTTATTAGCTATTTACTGTGTAAATGTTTTCTTGTTCAAGAAACTCTTTAACATTATTACATAATGTCCTTTTTTGGTCTTCTATCCTGCTTTCAGAAATTAACTTTTTCCACTCTTGCAATTTTTGTGTGTTTTGCTCCATACACTGACACGCATATTACTTGCTTTAACTTTCAGTGTAAATATCTCTTTGTGGATAAAATGTGGTGCATCTTGTAGACAGAATATAGATTGATTCTATTTTATTTCCCATTTTACTACTAATTTCCCAACTTGTGTACTTAATACATTTACATCCAGTGTAATTATAATAGGTATCTGTGTTGCTGCCTTTTTGCTGTGTATGCTTTGTTTTGTGGGCTGTATGTGCCCACGAGCTCATGAGTGTGTGTGTTTGTTGATACTGTTCTGTGTGGCACATAATTGTCCATGTTGAATTCATTTCATTTGTGGGTTTCCTATTTTTCTCATTTTTATTTGGGGGGTGGTGGTGTGGGGACATCACTGCCCTCTGTTGGTAGTGGGAGCTACCCAGCGCTGTTCCTAAGAGCCGCCGCTGGATTTGAACTGCCAAGCCCGGGGGCCGCAGTCCCTCACTCAATCACTCACACCACCGGGGCTCAGTCCCCATTGTTGTTTCTTTAGTATTTACTAAGTCTTTACTGTTTTCATCTTTTTCATTTGATGATAACAGTAATATTTAAAGTATTCCCTGATTTATTAATTCCTTCCCCAGTTTAATAATTTGTTCTACTAAAAATTATATCATTATAAATGGAGTACAGATTAGGGCCTCAAAACCCATCAATAGGTGAAGTGACATCTCCTTACAGAGGAGTCACAGGGAGATGAGCCAGTCAAGGTACAGTGTAGCAACAATGAAGTATGCAACTTTCCTCTAGTTCTTAAATGCTTCTTCCCAACCACTATCATGATTCCAATTCTTCCTTACAAATCCAGCTAGACCAGGATATGTACACTGCAGCCGGAAACGTGGGGAATCCAGGACAGATGATCCCTTCAGGACCAGTGGTGAGAGTGGTGCTACCGGGAGAATGGAGGGAAGGTGGAACAGTAAAGGGGAACTAGTTGCAGATATTGACATATAACCTCCTCCTGGGATATGGACAAGAGGGAAGTGTGTGTAGGAACATATTAGTGTACAGTATGACAAATCAACAATTTGCAAATTATTAAGGGTTCATGGGGGGGTGAGGGGAAAGTGGGAAAAATAGGTAGATGATACCAGGGGCCTAAGTAGAAGGAGAATGGTTGAGAACGATGATAGCAACAAATGTACAAATGTGGACTGCATAGAATTGATGTATGAATTGATCATAAGAGTTGAATGATCCCCCATTAAAATGACTTATTAAAAATTGTTTGTTCTCTTTGGAAATTGACTCCTTTTGTCTTTTGCAAGTTCTATAATTACATTATTTATTATCCCCTTTAGTTTGTAGTTCTCTTTATTTTTAAACTATACCTGGTTAACTATCTTCAGTTTTGCAGTTTTGTTTTCTGAGCATAGTGCTATGTATGGGCTGATTTATGGGTGGTTTTGCCATGTGTGTTAATCTCAGGCCATCATCTGCAATTTTGGTTTTTTATCAAATCATTCCTCAAGCATTTCACTCTGTAAACAGTCTTTCAATTTCTGCTTATCTGATCCAACTTCACTGTTCTATTTTTGTGATAAGTTTTCTGGTTTGATAAGCCTTGGTTAGCTCTTCCTTTCTCTCAATGTTTGATATATGCCATCTCAATGCATCTATGTCTGCATGATTGCTGCAAGAGATCAGAGCTTCATCTATTGGTACTCCTTCATAGGCACCCTTTTGTCCTTCCCAATATCCTTTTAGTATTACTTCCTTTTCTTTGATTTTGGAAAGTTTGATTATAATATTGGGGTGTATTTTGGGGTGGGGGACTCAATGAACTTCTTGGATATAGAATTCTATTGTACTTGAACCAATCTCAAATATTTCTTTTGCTGATTTTTTTCCTTCCTATCATTCTATTCCTAAATTGAGAAGCAGTGGTGACATAGTGAGAAACAGGTAGGACTGCTAAATGCAAGGTCTGTCATTCAAAACCGCCAGCCGCTAAGTGGGAGAAAGGTGTGGTTCTCTACTCCTAAAAAGAGACGCCGTCTTGGTAACACGCAAGGGCCAGTTCTCCTTTGTTCTTTCAGGTTGCCGTGAGACAGAATGGGCTTGATGGCAATTTTCTCACCATGAGTGTGTGTGTGTGTGTGTGTGTGTGTGTGTGTGCAAGCGCGTGTATTCTGGAATTCTGATTACAGGGAAATTATTCCTCTTGATGCTACCTCACATAATCCATACATTATTTTCTTCATTTTTAATACATTCTTTTTCTGTTTACCCCTCTAGCAAATGAGTATTGAGAACTTCACTTTCAATTAAAAAAATAAGATTTTACATTCACTAATCTCTACTCCTTGCCACCTTTGATATATGGCTTTTGTACTTTTAGTTTTCATCTGTGGGATTTCTCTTTAAATCCTACTCTTTATTTAGGAAAGCATTTTGTATTTTCAGGTTGGTCCCTTTTGAATAACTCTATCTTCTTTCATTGCATGAATTGAGGTTGAATGTTGAGTCTAAGACATTGTGATATTTTTGTACTTGTAACTGAGAGGTGAATCTAAGTTGATGCATTTTTAGGTTGCCACCACCTATCTCCTAGATAGGGCTATGACAGGGGAGATGTTGTGTGAAAGTCTTTGTTTGATATTCATGAAGCATCACAATAGCTGGTTTTACTGTTTTTTTTTTTCTCATTGTCTCTCATGGATCAGGTGGCATTGGAGTAGGGGGCAGTTTTTTGTAGATGTCTATGGAGAGGGTGTTGTGGGTTGGAATTCCAGTCACAGCTGCTGTCTTTCACAATGTGAGTCATGAAGAAAAGAACATGGGGATTAGAAAGAAAATACAAAACCATCTGAATAAATAAATAAATTAATTAATTAATGTAAGATAATGTAAATATAATGCCATAAATATAAATATAAATAAAGATAAAGAATGAAAAAGTTAGGGTGAAAGAAAATTAAACTACTGTAAAATCAAGGCTTGGGGATTGGGATGGGAAAGAGAACAATCCAGAAAAGACTAAGAAGATAAAAGGACAAAAGGAAGAAATGGAAAATAGTTTAAAAGAAGCAAAGAAAAAAATAACCAAAGTCAAAGAAAAGGGCAAGGATTACAGGTGAAATTGGGTTGCTAAAAAACACAAAAAAGTGAAAACCGGGAGGACGCTGGATACAGGTGTGCGATGATACCCTCTGTTGTCCAATTACATCATGAGGGAGGAGTATGATACTCCTAGATGGAATCCTTGCTGACCTAGAATATATAGAGAGAGGCAGAATTTCTTGTGACAGTACAGTGAATGGCTTATGTCAGGGAACTTTGTCCAAAAAATGTTGCAAGTGCAGAGGAGGCAAGGGGCAAGACATTTAGTTCCAAAAGGAGTTCTGGCTTGTCCTGTCGTGGGTAGGTGCAGGTAGCTCATCTAATACTGAGTGGTTTAGAATGTGTCTTAGGGGCAAGAATGGCAAGAGTTTTTCTCTCATAATGATTTTTCCTGGGATAAACAATCCCTGGAGAAGGACATCAGGCTTGGTAGAATATAAGGGCAGTGAAAAAGGCTAAGGACCTCGAGAAAATAGATTGGTTCAGTGTTTGCAACAAAGGGCTCAACGTGGAGCCCGGTGTATGCCAGAACCTTGTTTTATTCTCTTTTTTCCATCAGAATGTATCAGAACCAACTGTGAAGAATCTCACAACAGGCACGAGAGAATACTGGCCCACCAACTTGACATAAAATCTAACTACCATACATGTGGTAACTTGTGTCTTTATTGTACATATCATCAGGTTAGTATGTCTGCTTAGCTGATCGTGTCCCTGGAAGTCCTCTGCTTATTTGTTTTTGTCGTATTTTTCAATAAAAAACTCTGAGCTTAGAGTAAAAACCTCTGTAATTCTTTAAGACTTAAAATAGACTTTCACATTTGTCTAACATATTGATTATGTTAAGCATTTCAGGAATTTGTTCTAACAATTACTAAAGCAATTATTTTGCATTCTTTGAGAGTTTTGTGTGTGACAGAAATTGTACTAATTTACCTGACTTTTAAATTGTCACAATGAATTTAAAATAGCATTATGATTTTTATCATTCTCATTGTTTGGGGCTTCATAATTATTCCAAAATAGAACTTGGATTAAACCCCTGTTCTGTTTAGCTTTAAGTTCAAATGAAGTGACCACAGAATATGCATCCCAAAGCTCTCTGCAGATTTGCTGCAAGGCTGAATGGCGCATAGGCCATATTTCACTTCCTCTGGCTTCACAAAGAAAGAATAATAAAACCACACATCAGCCCAAGCCAGGTTCTATGAGAACCTGAGGTATGCTTCTTTGTCTTCCAAGTTCTTATCACATGTTGATACCGTAATCAAGACAATAGATATAATTCTGGGATTTAACGGGTTATAATTCACGATTAGAAATTTGGGGCTGAGCCCTGGTGGCGTAATGGTTGTGTGCAGGACTGCAGCCCCTGGGTGGGCAGTTCAAATCCAGCAGTAGTTCGCCAGGAGCAAGGCTGGGACTCCCTCCTACTCCCATCAGAGGGCAGTGATGCCCCCCACAAAAATGCTCTGCCCACCCCAACCCCGCATTCCCTATAATCACTTGTATCAATTATTATCATTAGGTATCCATTCCTCCTGTGCTACAGAGCTGGGACACTAAACAGAAATCAATAAAAACAGATTGCCCTAAGCTCATAAGAGGAAGATTATATTAGTGTAAAGACAAAAATACAGATAATGCATAAGAAGGAGAAGACTTCCATCAACAGTTAAAAAACCAGGGTAGCCATATATCTCCGTGGGGATGTCCAAAGATCTATTCACCTCATAGATCTTCTTTCTTAATGAGATCCTCCACTCTTCTTTCAGCTGGCTCATTTTTATACCCAGCAGCTTGAGAAAACTGACCCATTCCACCATTTGAGTCCCATAAACCTTATGAGCACATTTCCACCCAACCATTTGAGGGAGCCACAAAAATAGGAAACAGATGAGACGCAGAAAGTAATGCCCTACACTACATGTAGAGAAGAGGATAAAGAAAGATAAAACAAAAATATATTCATTACAAGACTGGAGGTGGACTGAGAACAATGATCCAGGGACATACCTCCATACGATCGTTGTAAAGATCTCAAGTAGCATAAGTTCCTCTCTAGGTGGGTGTTGCTAAATGCCATTCAGTCATTTCTGACTCGTCATGAGCCTATGTAATGATACAACCACTAGTTCTGTGCTATCCTCATAATCGTTTCTAAGCTTGAGTTCATTAATGTGACCTCTTTGCCAATCTGTACTGTCAAACTCCTTTCTCCTTTGCACTTCTTCTCTATTTTATCACGCACGATGCCCTTCTCCAGAGACTGCTTTCTGCAGAGAACATTTCTAAAGCACATAAGATAAATTGTTGTCACTCTTGCCTCTAAGGGGTATTCTGCCTGTAATTCTTCAAAGACAGATATGGTTGTTTTTCTGAAAGTCCATGATATTTTTAATATTCTTGGCCAGGACTATAATTCTAGTGCGATTCTTATTTGGTCTTTCTTATACAATGTCCAGCTATCACATATATATGAGTCCACAAAGGGATTTCATTGTTGTTCAATGCTTTAAAGAGATATTGTTCTGCAGATTTACCCAATGCCATGACCTCATGACTGCTGCTTCCATACGCATTGACTGTGGATACAAGCAAGACAAAGAAAGCACTTGACAACCTCAAACTTTTCTCTTTACATGATGTTACCTATTGCTCCAATGGTGAGGATTTTTGTTTTCTTCACATTAACTTGTAATTCATACTGAACTGAAATCTTTGATCTTCATCAGCAAGTAGTTCAAGTTCTCTTTACTTTCAGCAAATAAGATTGTGTCATTTGCATATCACAAGCTATTCATAAGCCTTCCTGAAATCTTAATGCCATATTCTTGTTCATATAATCTAACTTCTCTGATTATGTGCTCAGCATATAGTGTGGTAAAAAGATACAACCCCAATGCAAACGTTTCCTTATTTTAAACCATGCAGTAATCCTTCGTTCTGTTCTCACATCTGCTTCTTTATTTTTATATGGGTTCCTCATGAGTACAATGAAGTGCTAGGGAACTTCAATTGATGTCAAAATTTTCCATAGTTTGTTATGATTCACACTGCCAAATGCCTTAGCATAGTCCATAAAACACAATCTAATAAGTTTCTTGTATTCCTTGTTGTATGCCTTCTTCTGAATATGCCTAGAACCACTGGCAACTCCCTGTCAATGGAATGCTGTGATTACTATTGGAATATCTTCAGTAACATTTTACTTGCATCTAATATCAATTATATTGTTATATAATGTGTTGTATTGAATCACCTTTCTATTTAGACAGTTTTCACAATGTCTGACCAGTTGGTCTTCAGTATTTTTAACACCCATGACTGTGATACATCGTCTATTCTTCTAATTCCACAATTTAGATACGTATTGAAGTTATATTTTTATAGTATATAAACATTTAGTTGTGTTTCTGATGGGAAGGTGATTTATGTTAGAGCTTAAAATCCAGGAAAAATAGCTTCAGCGTTTGTGGAAAAAATTACAGCACAACACTTACACGTTTGAATTGTTACTTGATAGAGCTTAAGTGAATTTCTCTATCAAAGCTACATGTGCTTCGCAAGAAAATGAAATCTAATTCAAGAGCTTAAATCTAATCAGACAACTTAAAGAGTATATTGTGGTAAATGTTCAGAGTGCTCATCTGTATAGAGTCTCTATTCTCAACTTGACTTACTGGAGTGGACATGTGAACTTCTTTGTAGATGGATGAAGTCATATGATTTGTTCTGGCTAAGACAACGCATGATTTCTAGCAATGGCGAAAGCTCTGGGAACTTTCCAAGATAATTATTTCTACTCTTAGAACTATTGTGGAGCTATTGTGGAAGAGTGCTCATGACATGATGGCCAAATACTAAAATTTGGAAGAAGGCTTCCCAGACACCTGCCTAGACCCAAGAAGAGTTTTTTACATACAAGAAATAAACAGTGCTGCTCAAAACCAAAGTTATTTGTCTTCTGTTCTTAAAACAGCATACCTTAACTTATCCTGACTGAAATAGTGAACAGTGCTAAAGATACGTATGAAATTTTTGTAATAATTAAAAAAATAAATGATTTTTTTTACCGCAGTGACACTATGTGATAGGTAAATTGTACTTTCCAAGGCTAGTGTGGCTGGACAACATAAAACAAGAGTAGCTAGCAAAAGTTCTATGAAGAGAAATTGCAAATTATCAGGGGTTTTGACTTTTTTATTCTTTGCTGAAAGCAGTAGAAAATCACTGAAAGAGATTACATGGGAATAGCTGAGCCCTGGTGGTGCAGTGGTTATGTGTGGGGTTGTGGCCCACAGGGCTGATGGTTCAAATCTAGCAGCAGCTCTCCAGGAGCAAGGTTGGACTTCCTACTCCCACTAGGGCAGTGATGCGAGGAAAAAAAAAGTGAAACAGAGAGATTACATGGGAAACTGAAATAGTGTAAACATTTTATAAATCTGCTGAGTTGTGTCAAGATATTTAAAAAATATGAATAATTATCTTAGCATCTATAATTGTCCCTGAAAAAGGTAATAGGGTTTGGATGATAGTTGGGTGAGAGTGAATTTCACAGATACATTGTTGGCAAGAAGCAATAGACCTTGGTGATTAAGTAACGAAGTACACTGGGAGTTTATTACTCTCAAAAGAGATGTAATTTTTGAGAAAGTCAAGAGACTATTCAAGCTTTTCTGTATTTGTAAAGCTGGGAATTTGCAAAGGCCATATTCTTTCTAAGCACTTCCAACTTCATCCCTGTAACTTTGTCTTGCTCAGTGCCAGCATCCCTCACACCATCTCAGTGCTTTCCCTGATGTTTGTAGAGTGGCCTCTCCCCCAACGCCACTCCAAGCTACCCTTTATGCCCCACCCTAAAAGATCCCTTCCATAGTCCTCAAAAACATTTTGTGAATGTTTTTTTATCATCTCTTCTCCCCAAATCCGTATGTCAATTTCACCCTATGTAAGCTGCTGACTGCTCTCATGCACCTGTGGATGACTTTGGAACGTGTCAGGATTAGTGCTCCGATGACTTGTATTAGAGGAAGGCTAATGTTCACAATAGGATATTTGTAAGGGTCAATTTTAAATTTTTCATATAAAGTGTTCTTTCAAATCTTACCACTTATATTTGTATGCAAATTCTTTCTTATATTGAGTCCTCAGAAGTCTATATATTTGCTTCTAAGTATTAAGGTTGATCTTCTGTCTCTTCCTACAAACTTATGTGTTTCCTTGCTCAGACACCTGGATTTCAAATAGGAAATCAGCAATCTTTTGTTGTCCCTAAGCTGATACCTCATTTCATACACCAAATATTCACTTTGCCATTTTGTAGTGTCAAACTCAAGCTCACCTATATTATTCTGTAGCACCACTTAATAAACCTTTGTTCAAATATTCTTATAATCAATCTTCTGTGACACACAGCTTGAATGTACTCACTAAAATGCCAGTTGGGCAACCCTTGCCCCTCAGCGGGTACCATTATTTTGAGACCTTCCAATACTTCCTCACTATCATGTGGATACAACCCAAGTTTTATGTATGACTTGTCCTCTATGTTCTTATTCTTCTCACCTAAAACATGCCATTTGGTTCTCAAAAGTGTCAAGGATTTTCTTTCCTATAAAGGTAAATATATCCTTACCTTTCAAGTTCCTTTAATTTTTTAATTAAAAGGTCATTTTATTGGGGGCTCTTATAGTTCTTAAAACAGTCCACACATCAATTGTATCAGACAGATATGTAACATATGTCACCATCATTATTTTCTAGACATATTGAGATTTCTATTGAGCCCTTGATATCATCTCCTCTTCCCACCCTCATTACCCTGTGATAAACTATTAATTTCTCTAGTTTCTATTTTTGACTTCTCTTCTTCTCTAATTTTCTTTGACTTCTTCATAAGCCAAATTCTGTATTCTTACTTTCTATACCTCCAACCCTTCTATACTGTCTCATATCATTCATCTGCTTTGTTTTATTTGCTCATGTTATTAATCATATTGGTTACAATACCAATGACAATAGCACTTAGCTCCAATACAATGAGGAACAATTCCACCATTGTTCATAATCGCGGTAGAAATAGTGTGAAAACGGAAGTAATGTTGCATCACAGACTTCTTGTATTTATTATACTGCTCATTTGTCATTTCATATAAATGGACAGTAACTATTTCTACACACAGTTATATGTATAGATAGACTAGTGTATATATGGGAAAGATAAAATTATTCACCTTTGAAACTGGTGATGTGACTTTCCTTACTAAATATTTACAACATTGGAAAGTAGCCATAGGAAAGCAAACACATTTTATTTTAAAAATCACACAAGAAATTAAAGCAACACTAAAATGCAGTTGAGGAGCCTCTTTCCAATCCCTTGTTCTTATTTGGTCAGTAGAAAGATTGATTGCATGCATAGTTAGTTGGCGAGATCAGTAAGATACAGTGTTAGTAAATAGATAGATGCTACTTAAATTTGAAGGCACATTAGATATACCTGGATATATTTTAATTGCTGTCTTTGTCTAAGCTTTAAAAAGTTAATATCTTCTTATGCAATATCTACCACACTGGAAATTGGTTTTAATTGTCATACAGTATTCAAATGATGATGAATTTTATAAATGTATATATTGCATTTCATAAGCTATTCCTGAGCAAACATTTTTGCCAAAATCTTTGTCTAGATTTTGATTTTATTTAATCTTTCACATTTCTCTGTTTCTTTGTACTATGACCTGATCTTCCCCTGGGAAATTAATAATCTTTTGGTGTCCTTATGCTGAGGCCAAGTTTTATAAGCCAACCTTCCACTTTACCATTAGTGAGTGGCTTCTGGACATCTGTGTATGAAGATTTCATGCAGTGAACTGTGTGGACTCAAATAATTTAAATTGTTGTGGCTATGTTTCCTTGTTGTTACAATGGTAACTATCCTATTTGTTCTAACTACCTTGCAGGTATTTTTATTTGGTTCTGTGTCTGATGACTCTTTAAAGAAGGTGACAAGTAAATTCATTGAGCTAATAGTAGTTTGATATGTTTATAAATACCATTTACACTTTTCATTTTATCTCAAATGACTTCATTTCCTTTAAGCTCCACACATGGATTTCACATCACCAAATAGTACATTGACAAGTTTTTTGGACCATATTCAGAGTGTCAAGTTTGTTATATGAGGTTAAGGTTTAATTTAAGCTACAACTACAGATGCATTTTATCTTCTGTAGCCAGATCTATTTTTCTGACTGTGTTTGCAAAATTAATTTGTCCTTTAATTTTTTCTTGTACTTTCCTAGCCATTTCTTCCTTTATTTGGAATGTTGTCCACCCATCACTTTCTTCCCATTCACATGGGCCAAT
>PVJH01001182.1:0-70424 GCA_004026705.1 Nesogale talazaci | reverse complement strand
GCCAGGCTAGCTACACAGCACTTTGGAGAGGTAGAACAGACATGGATTATTGTGAGGAAAATTAACCAGTTTCTGGGAGAGGCAAAAAAAAAAAAAAAAAGGAAATGACAGTCGGGTTTTAAGAGGCTTTTGTTAGGGGCATGGATTTTTCATCTAGAAATGGACACAATTACCGAAAATTAGAAATGAAACTGGGCTTTATACAATGAAATGAGATAATTTCACAGCCAAAACAAGTGGGCTCACGTTGAAAAGAAAGCCATTAAAATATACCTAAGCAGTAAGTTAATGGGGGAGAAATTCAATTTGAAAATGAGAGAACATTTTCAGATAGATAGGGCAGGCAGTGGAACAGTGTGCTTAATGAGGTACAGTAGATATATTCAAGTTTAATCTAGATAATTTTAGATAATTACATAAAAAGCTTAGAGTAGAATTTTCGCCCTTGTTTTGTTCTCCTGTTTGATGCCTTGCATTTAACTGAATAGTTCATGATAATAACAGTACACTACCCTCATCTACCTATTGTTCCATTTGAGGTCTATTTTCAAATTGTAGAAGTCCAACGAGCTTTTCTCTGGGTGACCAGAGGTCAGCCATCTGTAAGAACTGCATCATTATCAATTAATATTCAGAGAATAAAACATTCAGTATTTTCATTGCTGATGAAGCCCTTCACTTCTTTCCAAAGGC
The DNA here is from genome assembly GCA_004026705.1 of Nesogale talazaci. Lineage (NCBI taxonomy): Eukaryota > Metazoa > Chordata > Mammalia > Afrosoricida > Tenrecidae > Nesogale > Nesogale talazaci. The sequence continues at coordinate 69,731 of PVJH01001182.1, read as the reverse complement.
CAATCTCTTCTCCCTTTCCCCATCAGGCTTCAAGACTTTGTAGGAGGTAAATAAGTATTTGTTGTTGACTTTTTGCAGAACAATGATGGGATTTCCAAAGATAAAACTCATTTCTTTAAAGTGATACTGCCAAGTCTATAGGTGTGCTTGAACTGGCTATAGGATTTTCACAATGTTTTCCTCAAATCTTTATCCAGGTATTTCATTTTGATGCTGGCATTTTGTGAGTTCTTATTATTCTCTAACCAATTATTTTGCTTCCTCTTTTTACTTCTGCTATTCAGATTAAGCATAGATCCATGAAGGTGCAAAAGGATAGAATGGAAAGTTATAGAGACAGGTTGCCATTGTCTCTTTTATCTGCTGAGACTCAGCATATTAGTTCATATTTTAAATGGGCAGGTGCAGATTGGTTTTATGTCCTGGAATTATTTGTCTGCTCTGAGATAGTCATGTTTCTGTTTAAGGGTCATCATTGCCTCTAAGGAGTACTCTGTTCTTACTTCTTCTAAATAAATATTTGCTTGTCCCTTTAACTATCCATGGCATGGTCAACATTCTTTTTTAGTACCCTAACTCAAATGCCTCAATTTTGCTTTACAATCTTCCTTATTCAATGCCCAGCTTCCACTTGCCTCTGATGCAATGGAGAATAGCATGGCTTGGGTCAGGAGTCGCTTAGTCCTCAAAGTAGCATCCTTGTTCGCCAGTACTCTCGAGTCATGTGCACCATATTCACCTAATCCACTCTGTCTTTGGATCTCTTAAAGGGAAGGTTGAAGAATTGTGTCTCACTGGGAGGGACCCACAATCAATACGCATGGGAGCCATGTCCAAGAGGCAAGATTCCTCTTACATACTTTGGTTGTATTGTCATGAGAGATCAGACCCTGGAGAAGAACATCATGTTTGGCCAAAGTGGAAGGACAGCAAATGACAGAAAGACTCTCAGGGGATGGACCGGCACAGTGTCTGCTTCAAAGGGCTTAGGCACCGAAACAATTTTGAAGACGGTGCGGGACCCTGCAGTGTTTCCTTCTCGTTCACTGTGGGTCAGAACCAACTCAATGGCACCCGGGAACAGAAACAACCGCAGCTTACAGACAGCAGACAGTATTGGGCAGCCACAGCTGACCCTAGTGGGTAGAGCCATTAATAGATGGGAAGCATTCCTAACAAACACCAGAAAGAAAAGAATCTGTGCTGAGTCAAGCTAACAGGATAGAAGGATCTCTCATTACAATGTTCTCTCATTACATTTGATCTGTTCTAGCTAATGAAACATTGGAAGTGTTCACACGTCTATGCCAGGACATTTGGAACACAGCTACTTGGCCAACAGAATGGAAGATAGCCATGTTTGCACCCATAACCAAGCAAGGGGATCTAAACCAATGCTAAGACTACAGAACAATATAATTGATACTACATGCAAATAAAAATTTGCTGACTATCACCCAACAATAGTTGTAATGATTCATTGTTAGGGAGCTGTCAGAAGTTCAGGCCAGATCAGAAAAGGGCTTGGAACAAGGATAGCATTATTCAGGTCAGATGGATCTTGGCTGAAAGCAGAGGATACTAGAAAGATGTTTATTTGTGTTTTATTGTCTAGGCCAACAGATTTGACTCTATGGATCATAACAAAAACTATGGAAAATCTTGAGAATAGGAATTCCAGAACACTTCATTGTGCTTAGGTGGAACCTTGTATGTGGGTCAAGAAACAGGTGTTCAAACAAAAGAAAAGCACACTTCATGTTTTAAAAGCACAATGGGTGTATATGATGATTGTATCATTTCACCATACTAATTCCATTTGTATGTTGAGAAAAATCATCACATTATTTGATTTATATGAAGAATAATGTCACATCAGGATGGGAGGAAGGCTTATTAACAATTATTAATGCATAGATGACACAACCTTGCTTACTGAAAGCAAGAAAGATATGAAGCATATTCAAATGAAGATGAATGATTACAGCCTGTAGGGTGGATTATGGGTCGAGATAAAAAAGACCCAAATCCTCATACCTGGAGCAATAGGCAACATTATGATACATTCAGAAATGATTGAGGTGGTCAAGGATTCCATCTTCTTTGGAACTACAATTAATGATCATAGAAGCCGTAGTCAAGAGCGCAAAAGACAAGGTATGTCAGACTATGTACAGAACCCTTTAAAATCTTGATAAGCAAGCATTCTATTTTGACAACTAAGTTGGCTTGGCCCAAGCCACAGTATATTCCTTTGCCCATTATGCATGTGAACGTTGGACATTGAGTAGAGAAAACTAAAGAGAAATCAATGCATTTTAATTGTTGTGTCGGAGAAGAATATTGAAAATACAACAGGCTGCTAAAAGGGTTAACTGATTGGTCTTGGAAGAAGCCCAAGTTCTTAGAAGCAAGGGTGGGGAGACTTCATCTCAAGTACTTTGAGCATTTCTCAGGACGAACAAGTTCTTAGAGAAGGACATCCTGCTTAGTAAAGTAAAGGGACAGTGAGAAAGCAGAAAACCCCTGATGAAATGGATTGTCACATTGGCTATAACATTGGACTCAAACATAAAAACAATTGTGAGAGAGGTGCATGATGGGACAGTATCTTGTTCTATTATACATAGACTTGTTATGAGTCAGAACAGAGTTTATAACACCTAGCAACATACACACACATTGAGAATTATTGGAAAACTGTCATTTTGAAGATTATGATAGTGTAGCAACAGATTGACATATGAATGAATTTGAAGGAGGAATATGGAGTACTGGTAAAAGGTTACGTTTGAGTTAATTAACTTTGAAAGAAAGATAAGTATTAACTGTGCTTAGAGACTATTTGAGGAAAATTGTATAAAATAAGAATTTTAAGACAAAAAGAGAATAAATGTATGCAGCAGGTAGAATATAGATGAGTTAAAGGGCCTGAATCTATTAACATAATTGAAAAACAATGCACTTATTACTCTATGGAATGTCAATAGGGTTAAAGGCAACTATTAGAAAGAAAAATGTAAAATGGTTGAAAGTAGAAATTAAGCACAGTTTCTTCCCCCAGAATGTAAACAATGAACATATTATTGCATCAAGAGATAGTCTATGGAGAATAGTGAGTACAGCATCCAAGTTGGACATGTAGACAGAACTAGTTTGATAGGATGGTAGGAATATCTGGAAATTAAAAATACTGACATAGACTGATTAAGGACAAGTACCCACTTGGAATGCAAATAACAGAAGTTGTCCAAATTATAAATCAATATAGTTTGCTAGTAGAATTTCTTGTCATCATTCTAAACATCTTACTGTCAGAGAAAGACACATCAGTGGAAATGTCTTGGACTTATAGTGGAGAAAGAAAACATAGCAGATACTTGGAAACTCTGAACAATAGTAAAATCTTTGGTAGAGGGAGGCCCATTGTTTCTGTTTAGCACTTTCTCAGACGTGGATCATGAAAAATTAAAATCAGTTCATAATAATTAACTTATGATAGTTGTCACATGAATCAGTGTGATTCCATTAACCTTATGGCAATGTGAATGCATGAGAACATGAGAATTTGAAGACCACAAAAGACACATGGACACGTCCTATTAGTAGAAGATAACTTAGGCATTAGATGCAGAATGATCAATATATGCACTGGGCTTCTAATCTAGAATTTATTGGCAAACTGGTCAAATAATTTGTGTAGATTTAACTATTGTCAAATGAGGTCACACACTGATGTATACATTATGTAACATCTAAAATTTGGGTGACTGTGGCAACCAAATTCTTTGAAAATTCAGGATGATTTCATGTAAGTAAGGAGAGGTATATGTTGGTCTTAGAAAACTTAGACAGTGAATTTACACTTTCTTAGTGGATTTACTGAGGGGTCTTTTAGTAGTGCTGTGCAGTAATCATTGGTCAGCTATCCTTAAGGTTGGGAGTTCAAATCCACCAACCCCACCGTGTGAGAAAGTAGAGGCAGTTTGCTCTCTTGAAATTTAGTATCAGAAGTCTAAGAAACATTTTTCTTCTACGCTACAGGGTCACTCTTATTTGGAATTGACATGATGGAAGTGTATTTTACTAAGTATATCCTCAAGATCATTTTTTTAAGTGTGAAAGATAATGCTGATTCGTAGGCTGAGGGGTGTAAAGCAATGCTAGAAAAGTATATTTGTTAGTGTTCTAATATGACTCAGTGCAAAAGAAATTAAACATAACTAGACAATAGCTGCACTTGTCACCACATAATTTGATGTTAATAAGGATGGGACTTTAGGCCCAAACAAAAATATCTGCATATAGGAAAACCATTTTTTTCATTATAAGTGAAAAAAAAATTCTTGTGGTTCAGAAAGGTAGAAATAAAATTATGTTATTAATTCTGAAGTTTTTTTCTGAATGATGAAGTGATTCACTTAGAATGTTCAAAGATACATAAAGGGATCTACTGGATACACAAGAATAAACAAAATTTGAGCAAATATATCTTATGGACATTAAAGCAGTCCAGTCTTTCACGTAGTTGATATTTCATATGGTTTTCTGCTTATGAATGCAACCCAGCATAGGTCGATTTATAGAGACAGTAATTGGAATGATATTCACCAAGGGATATGGCAGGGGAAGCTGTTGGAGATGGGTGTGACAATAAGAAGCTAAGGGCAATGAATGTAAGAAAAAATGTTCTGAAATTGATTGTGGTTATGCTTGCACCAATCTTAATAAAACTGAACAGTTCCATTGTGTGATATGTGAAGCATATCCCAATTAAAATATAATTAAAAGGGTCAAACAGAAGACAAGCAGCATATACACACCATTAAGAAAGCAATATAAAATATATTCACTATTTGAGAGAAATTATATTTCATGGACAACATGGGATAAGTTAAACTTAAAAAAAAGTCCAGAGTTATTTCTTATATTAAGAGCACTCTCTAATAAATTTGAATTGGTGATGCTGCAGAAGACTATTGAAAGTATTGTGGACTGGTACAAACCCATCTGTCTCAGAAGAAGTGTGGCCAGAGTGCACCTTAGCGTCAAGGACAGAAAGGCTTTGTTTGACATACTTTCGACAGGCCATTAGAAAGCCTGGTACCAAAGAAGACCATCATGTTTGAGAGAGCCAAGAGGTAGTGAAAAACCAGAAATCCCTCAACAAAATGGATTGACAGAGCGCCCACAAGAATGGGCCCAAACATAGCAATGATGAGTGTGGGGCTGAATCCAGCTGGGTTTGCAGAGTCTCTGCAGTTCAGAACTGATGGGGTGGCACCCCACAACAGGCACCTCCTAACCGTGTGCTCAGTGTGAATCTAGCATATTTAAGATAACTGCTGAGATCAACGGAGTACCTGTAAGCATAAGATATTTACAGTAGGCAGTATATGAACCATGAGAATTTACTTAGAGAAATTCTTAACATTCACAGAGCAATACCTTCCAGTGTGAGGCAACTGGCCTAAAGCAAACAAAAAACGTGTATGAATATATAGATAAATTCTTTTAAATGCCTTATGAGGAGCCCGATAATCCATTGGCAAAATTCATTGATCTACTTTCTTTTCATGTCACTTAGGGCTGAACTATTACCTGTGTCTTCCAACTTGATATAGTTAAAACAAACTCTGATATTACTCAGAGTATGCCTCATATTGTCAAACACTGGACAACTAACATTTTGGCATACTCAAAATAGTCACTCTACTCTTGTAGGCAAGAGAAGCACTCAAGATTAAATTCGAATAGTAGTACATATCACAAAACAAATCCAGGGAAAGTATTGAAATATCTTTAAAATTATTTAATGAATTCTGAAAAATCCAGCGTTTTTTAAGAAGTACAGCCTGTAGTGGGGAACATGTGGAGTATATAACCAAATAGTGCCATGCAGCTTTCCTTAATTGAACCAAAAGAGCATAGAAGCAGAGTTCATAACTTAAGACTGTAACTTAGAGAGAATAGACCAAGGAAAAAATGCAGAGCCCCTTAACATATGTATCTCATGGGAGTGGCATGGTGCAACTCTGAGACCTCTGGAAATGTATGAGTCCCGGTAGAGTCCCTGAGTTGAAAAAAAATAATTTCATTAGTACTCCATTAAGATACAAAATGATTTTAATATATGAAAGGGCTTCTAAAATTTCATGGAAAAACCAAATAAAAGATAGCAGAATTTTTTCATGTTATTTTGGTACTTCCAAGTCAGATTTTTCTACCATCTCAGAAAGACAGAGTCTACAGAGAACCGTACCTTTAATCAAAAATATTGTTTGGGAACAGGTATGTATTATTTATATTATAATATTAAATTATCAATATAAAATAACAAATAATATTTGCACACTTTAAAGGCAAATTTTAAGTAATTTAGTGTAAGTAAATGGAAGTTTGACTTTCAACAGTACAAACACCTCTATTTCAATTGCCCAATTCAATTGAACTTCTCTATATTTTTTTGCAGATTCTTTCAAAGTTATAAAAATGGCTAGCAACCTACTTAATAAGTAAGTTACCACCAATGAGTCTATCTAATAAATTCATAAGCTCATATTGAAGTCAACCTGAGAAACTTGAAATACTTTGCTTTCATAGCTAATGAGTTCAGAAGGCTTTGTTTTTTACTAGTTTATTTTAAAAGTGACAACAAAAGATTAACTTGAAAACTCTTTTTTTCAATACCTAAATGACTTCTAAATTTATAATTAATGAGCCCAAAGATAGAAGCCATTTTTCCAGTATCAGTAAATGTGTGAGTCATTAAAACATGAACAATCAATCATTTAATTCATCACATTATGTTCCCTAGATCACTGATATGAGATGCCTTTACTCCATTTTAAACAAATATTTATTGAATAATGCACAGAATGGATCTTCTAATTTATCGAGGGATATATGTCAATGTCAGAACTTTTTCATCCATATCCAAGTGTTCTGGCTTCCTATTATTATTTTTTTAACCATTCCAGGAGAGTTCAGAACTTTACTATGTGCAGTGAATATAATGGTTTGGTCTTCTATCTTTCATAGTCCTATTTCATTATTAACAAATAATTAGTCTCTACATATACAAATCATAGAATAATACATGAAAAAGTTTTCATTAATAATTAGCGACATTTTCTTTATTTGCTGGACTAATATTCCACGATCTCAGAACTTCTCAAAATCTTTTGTAAAAGTATCTCATAAATTCTGTCTGACCAATTATGCTGTATTCCTATGATATTCCATAGTTACATAAGCCTTTGAGTCAAAATAATTTAAGTAGGTCAGTTAAAATAATTTAACTAGGCCAGTCAAAATTTAACCAACTTTTCTTAAGCTTTCTCATTGCCAAAGCAGTGTAGGACGTAGAAATAGAAAATATATGGAATTATTTTCCCTGGATATTTCTTCAAGTACTATACCCTTATTTACTAGGTTCATTCCATTAATTTATATGTTTGACAAATATTTATTGAGATTTTATCAGGTGCCAGCATCAATTTAGTATTTCAAGATTGAATGATACTGAAGACAGTGTTATTGCTCTCTGTGTCTTTAAATTCTAGATAATAGATAGAAAATAAACAAGCCATAGATAGGTAATTTAGTTTCAAATAACACATATCTTAGATATCAAATATAACTGAATTAAATTTCTTTGAATAGTGGCTGTGTTTATATATTCTGAGTACACATCAAGGGGATGAATCAAAACCTTTATTTCTTGATAGCAGAAGAATGCAAATAGTTTGCTTCCAGGGAAAACTTAGAATAAACTATGATTTGTAATCTCCACAAAGACAATAACCATTCTTTCCTAGTTACAAAAGTATTCCCAGGAGATAAAAGGATTAAAGAAATACTGTCTATAAATGAGGGGAAGTACTGATTATGTACCCAAAGCCCATCAATATAGGTGAAGCAACATCCTCTTACAGATAGGTTGCAGGGAGTTGATGAGCCAGTGAAGGTACAGTGTAGCAACAATGAAATATGCAAATTTCCTCTAGTTTTCAAATGCTTCCTCCCATCCACTACCATGATCCAATTCTACCAGACAAATCCAACTAGACCAACTACACTGAATTCAGAACATGGGGAATTTAGGATCAATGATCCCTCAGGACTAGTGGTGGGAGTGGTGATACTGGGAGGGTGGAGGGTTGGTTGAATAGAAAGGGGGAACCAATTTCAGGGATCTACATATAACCTCCTCTCTGGGGTGTGGACAACAGGGAAGTGAGTGAAGGGATACACTGGACAGTGTAATAACATTTTGTAAATTATTAAGTGTCCATGTGGGAGGGGGAAGGGGAAGAAAAGAGAAATAGGGGAAGCTGATACTGGGGTCCTAAGTGGAGGAAGGATGTTTTGAGAGTGATGATGGCAACACATGTGCAAATGTGGCCTGCATACAATTGATCTATGTATGGATCATGATGGGAGTTATATGAGCCCCAATAAATGATTTATTTAAAAAAGGAGGGCGAAAGAGGAGTTCAAGTAGAAAATATTTGGAAGTGAACATGACAACATGTTAAAACATGCTTGATACAAATGATGTATTGAATGATATAAGAGCTGTAAGAGTACCCCATAAAATCATTGAAAAAAGAAAAGAAATACTGCTTGTCATGTTGAAAATGACATTGCTGCTAATTTGGAGGAGAGACATGCAGATCACTGTTTGGTGCCTCCTGGAGTTCTTACTATATGTAACTTCCTTGTCAATTTTCATGTCCATACTTCTAGATTACTTCATATAATTTTCTCTCTTTTCACACCCCTGAAATCTTTACATACAGAGGTGGGTAAAAACATGTGTGCTACCAGACTTATTGCAAGTAAGATATGTTCAAACACATTTTGGTGTTCAGTGAATGGAGACAGGCAGCTTATCTTAGTAATATACTTCTCTTTCTCAATAGGGTATCTTCAAAATATCTGATACCATTAGTGCCATGGAAAAAAATCTATTTTGAAATCAGGGGTAATATCAAATTTTTAAATTAAACTAAAGCAAACATCTTCCAAAGTTATTGAAGTTTTGCAAGCAGCTTATAGGAATGCCACCCCATATAAAGCAATAATTTATAAATTGGATCAGTTTACAAGAGCTCAAGTATGAGCCAGAAAAGAAGACCCTACCAATTTTTATGAATGAAGAAAATAAAATTGATTAAAATTCAGATGCTATCGTGAGGAAAACTGCAAAATCACCACTGATTAAAGCTACGTAAATTAGGATGCCACATAGGTTGGCATTGCCAAAAATATAAGTGACCTCAGCAAGCTTTTGACTCCATGGATGCTACATGTCTGTGAAAATCAGTTTATTCAAAGAAGAAGCTTTTGCACCATTCTTATAAACAAAATGAAAACCACTGAGGATGATTTTTTGGAGAGTAATAACTGGAAACTAGTCTTGAACTTACGAATATGATCCAGAGACCAGGGTCCAATCCAAACAGTCACTTACTGGGGACCCGGGGTGGGGGGTGGGGCGGGTGTTAAATTCAAGGCAGAACATACACTCATAAAGTTGCGGGGCTGCTTTGGGGAAGCTATAAAGGTAGCATTGGTGTAAATGAAGGACACAGAGTGATGAATGGAGCTTGTGAAGATGTTTTAGAGACTGAAAACTACATTGATGAGAAAGACATCAAGGAAGTTGTTCTAGAATTTTTGTCAATTGTGACAATGGATTTCCGATTTTTTAGAGAGCACAATAGTTGTCCCTTAAGAATGAATTGGGATATTTTACCCTCCACTCTGACATCCCTGATCTTTCTTCTCAGATTTCATTTTATTTCTAAAACAGAACCAACATTTAGAAGGAACACAGTGCATTTCTCAAGGATGCCCAAACTCTCTTTTGAATGCATTATAAATAGAAGAGTATAGAATTCTCCAGAGAATGGTTAGAGAGATGGAAACAGTATGCACTGAAATGTATACATGAGGATATATCAAGAAATAGCTTCACATTTTGCCATTTTGTTTACTAGTGTTTCAACATTTTTTACTTCTTTTCATGGTGCCAAATTGTTTCTGTGTTTTAATCTAAGAAGTAGATGATCACAGAAGCAATTCTATAAGCTTTTAATATTTATCTGATTATTATTTACTTCAAAGGCTTGATTGTTTTTTTTTCTCATTAACATAGATCTTTTTTGGTACAAGACTCTGAGTCGTCCTTCAATCTTCTTTTCATGCTCCCTGAATCATTATTATTTGCCATTAGATGCTTTTAATATGACAATTCAAAGCTTGAACTCTTTCTTCAATTCAGCTATGCTGAGCAATTAATCCTAGAAGGTAGACTCAATGAAAAAGAGTCCTGCAGGGTTGACGGAAGCTTTATTGACATCCTATAATATGCATATGATATAATCTTGTTTGTTACATGTAAAGATGACTTAAAGCACTTGATGAAGATCAAGGATCACAATCTTCAATATGACTTATACCTCAATGTATTAGAAATCTAAATGATGCCAACTCGACCAGTAGGTAACATCATGATAGAGAGATTAAATGGTCAATATTTCCATCTTGACAATCCACAATTAATACTCATGTATGCAATTAATGCAGTCAAGAAATGAAGCTTCATATTATATTGTACAAATCTGCTGCACATAACTTCTTTACAGTGTGAAGGAACAAAGTTTTCACTGAGTATTAAGGTTAGTGTGACCTAAGTCATGATATTTTTCTGTGCCTCACATGTATGGAAGAATTGGACATTGGATAAGGAAGACGAAAAAGAATCAATGCATTAGAAGTATGGTTCTGGGCAAGAATATCCAAGTACCATGGAATATCAAAAGAGCAAACCAATCTGTCCTGAAAGAAGTACAACCAGAATTCTCCTTAGAAGTAAGCATGATGAGACTTCATTCCTTGTACTTTGGACTTATTAAAAGGAGAAACCCATCCCTGGAAAAACACCTAATGCTTAGGAAAATACAGGGAAGTGAAAAAGAAGACTCCCTGATGAGATGGGTTGACACTGGCTGCAGTGGGCTAAAATATGACAAAAACAATGATGATGGATGGTGATGATGATGATGATGATGATGATGATGATGATGCAAAAATGGGTAGTGTTTTATTCAGCTATACATTCAGTCATTATGAGTCAGAATAGACTGTTCAGCCTCTAACAACAACAACAATGTCAACTTGTTAACAGAAATCAGCTACTTGTTCATCTACCGAATGCTTTTATCTTGCATATGAGATTTTACCATCCCTTGTCCACTCAGGGATATTGCTCCAAGAATCCTCACTGCTCTCTCCTGTATCATTAAAGTTAACCTCTCTATTTGGATCTCTCTTAACGTTATATACATACCTGTTCCTTCTAGCTTATTTCTCTCTCTCTTGTTATTCTTATTCCCTAACAGGGAAAAAAAAACAGTCCCTTTGTTTATCTTTAAATCACTTCATTCTGAATTTTACCCCTCCTACATCCACGAAAATGGTCAATTCAATGTCACCAATGACCTTCACACTGCTAGTTGAAATAAACAGTTTTTAGTCCTCATTTTACATGATCTATATAGAGCATTCAACAGTCACTGCCATCTGCTAGAAACACTTTTTACTTACTTGGTTTCTAGGTTAACATGAACTCTTCCCCCCCCACCCCTTCCACCCCACTGCAACTCTACAGCCTCTATAACTGGTTGTTTTACTACAAATGTTTACCTACAATGCTCAGTGATTGGATCTGCCCCCTTTATTTGTTATATTCACTGCCTTGTTAAGTACATCTAATTACATAATTTTAATAGCTCTATTTCACTGTTGACTACTAAGCGTATTTTTTAATGCTTGGTTTTTTCTCTTACTTCAAAATTGAATATAAAACTATCTACTTGACATCTCCACTAGGATTCATAATTGTCATCTCGAATTAACAAGTTGAAAACATGACCTACTAAATCATAGCCTCCATAATTAATGCATTTTTCCCACACTAAGAGATAACTTTAACTTTCTGTGTTTTAACAAAAAGATTACAGTTACTTTTGACACCGTGTTTCCCCCCACCTCCTTAATTCTAATGCCAAAGTCTACTGTCTCCCCTCTAAAAATGCATCTGAAATAAGATTATCTTTCACCACCAACACAGCACACCCTCCTTGCAGCTATCAACATTCTCTGATAATGCCACATTATTTGCAAAAACAAATGTAATAAATATCTACTAGTAATGTATTACACATTCTTATACTCTCTCCTATTGTCTGTGCTTTGTAGTAGATATGCAGTGACATTTCAATGCTATTTAATTTGCTCTTTGGGGAATACTGATGAGATTTTACACATTTTTATGTTAATAATCTCGATGCTCTTCTTTAAAGTTAAATTTTCTAATGCAATTTAATACTGTCACCTATCTTTTGCTCATTGATTTGAAGAAACTCTATACATATTCTTTTATTCTTTATGTAAACTATTTATTAGAATTGCGACTTTATATGATTATCAATTAATATATTCAGTTACATTATGTCACATTCGCTTAATTGTAGCTTTTGATAAAGGTAAGTTTTCACTTTCAGTAGTCACATTTATTAACGCTGACTTTTATGAAATTTAAAAGTTTTACCCTTCACTAAGATCATGTAGAGATGTTGTTCTATGACTTACCAAATAAATAATAATATTCAGGATTTTCATATGAATGTATTGTTATTGCTGAGAAATAATTATTTTACAAAGATGTATGTAGCTGAATGACCGTGAAGACTGATCATCCTTCTGGGTTCTCTGCAAAAAGAGCTTCAAAGCACATGAAAACATTCCATTATCTTGTTACCTCATTGTCCCAGGACAGCCTTAAAGTTTTCTGGTTGGTAGCATGTAAGCATTGGGCTGCAACAACAGGTTGTTAGTTCAAACTCCAATCACTCTGAGAGAGAAAAATGAGGGTATCTTCTCCTTTAACAATTTGTAACCTTAAAAAACGTACATATAGTTGATATGAGTCAGAGAATTCTACAAACCTCATCTGTTGGATATTTATCAAAATGGTAATCAAGATGCATTGAAAGTTATTGGCAATTGAAATGCAATTTGGAAACCAAGAAGAAGGAGCAGTAATCGTAATATGTGTTCTTGATGATGACAACCAAGTGGGTGATCAAGTGACAGAATTTTGCAAATGCATTCAGTAAATCTTCTGCACAAGACCTTTAAGAGTCTTGCAAAGCAAGGGTGTTATTTTGAGGACTAAATTGTGTCTGACCCATGGCATATTATTTTCTTACTTTTTTAATCCTTTTATTGAGGGGCTCATACAACTCAGCACAATCCATACACAAGTTCATTGTGTGTCAAGCAATTCTATATATCTACTTCCCTCATCATTCTCATAATATTTGCTTTCTATCTAAGCCCTTGGCATCAGTTCCTCAATTTTCCCTTCCTCCCCACTTACCCCTTCATAAGAACTTGAAAATTTATAAATTATTATAATTTTGTCATATATTATACTGTCTGATGTGTCCCTTCACCTCCTGCCTCATTCTCTGTACTTCATGGAGGAGGATATATGTAGATCCTTATAATCAGTTTCCTCTTTCTAGCCTATCTTCCTTCCTCTCTTTCAGTATCACCACTCTCACCACTAGTCCTGAAAGGATAATCTGTCCTGGATTCCCCATGTTTCTGACTCCTATCTGTACCAGTGTACATCTTCTGGTCTAGCTGGATTTGTAAGGTAAAATTGTGATCATGACAGTGGGACAGAGAAAGCAATGAAGAACTAGAGGTAAGTTGTATATTTCATCATTGCTATCGCCTTGTATATCTCTGTAAGGAGAAGTCCATTACCTACAGATGGACTTTGGGTCCTCAACCTGTACTAACCCTCTTTTACACTAATAAAATGTTTCATTCTTTGATGCCTGATACCTGATACTTCAATTGCCTCATATGAAAGTGGCCATTGGATATTGAATAAGGAAAAGTGGAGAAGGATATATGCCTTTTAATTTTGGTGCTGGAGAAGACTAATACAAGTTCCACGGATGTCCAAAAGAACCCACATTTCTCTCTTGGAGAAAATAGTGCCAGAGTGCTCCATAGAGGCATGGATGGCAAAACGACACATTACTTCTTTAAGACATGTTATAGAAGAGACAAGTCCCTGGAGAAGAGCAATACGCTTGAAATAGTAGAGGAGCAACAAAAAACAGAAGACCCCGGACAAGGAGGATTGACACAATGGCTTCGATTAAAGCACAGGCTATGAGGAGGGTGCAGACCCTTGTAGCATTTCATTCTGCTGTCCATGGTTTCACTAGTGGTCGGAACTAGTGTGATGACACCTACCAGCAAGGGTAAGAACTAATATATGACAGTGGGTTTGGGGTTTTGATTTTCATTTTACTGATACATATGCTTTTTGAAGTATTTTATCTTTCCCTTTATAAAATTAATACCTGCTTATACTCTGCCTTTTGGCTTCCCTCCCTTACCACCCCTCCCTCCCCCCCCCCCAGTCCTGGTAATAATCCAAGTCTATTTATTTTAATAAGAACACTCCCCACTTAAAAAATTATAGTGGTTTTGTAAAATATTTGTCCTTGTGAATGATATTGGTTTCTTGATTTCCTTCCCAATATTTTTGTCCATTCAAAAGAGTTACCATAAGGATGAAAGACAAAAATAAACCTAACCATACAAAGCCTGGTAAGAAGAAAATATAGAGAACTACTGCCAAAAATTAAAAGGAACTTCACCTAGATGGAAGAATATACCTTATTCGTGAATAGGAAGTTGTAGCATTGTGGAAATATCAATGCTACCCAACATAGTATATAGAGTAGTTCATAAAGTATATACACTCAAAGTTTATATATGGGTAATTCTGATCTAGATCAAAGCATAATTATTTGAACAGATAAAAAAATTGAACACCAACTTTATAAAGAAACTAAAGAGATACAGAATAAGCAGCAGACTTCTATAGAAAAAACAAAGTATAAACTCTCTCACTTCCAGATCTCATACTTACTACAGAGCTATAGTGATTGAAACAATATGGCATGGTGCATAAGAAGTATATAGAACTATGGCAACTGTAACTGAATAGAGAATTTAGAAATAAATCCATCCATTATAATGGCAAATCATGGCACAAAATTAGAAAGTGATATTGTTTATAATGAGTGGCACAAGCCATATGAATTGCCATTTACAGAAGAATGAATTAAATCTCACACTGTAGTAGATGAGGGGGGTATACCCCACACACTCTTGAATTGTGGGGGACTGAGTGTAGCTTTTGCAGTATGCATTTTTCCCATCAGGTGATCATCCAGCAATGCACTTTGAGTTAGTGCACCAAGTGGCTTTGCCTGGGAAGACTCTCTAGTGTTTCAGTGATTTTTTTTTCAAAAAAGTAGTTTTGTTCAAACCTTGTTTTTGTGTTAGGTGATTTAAGAAAATGGCACGGGCCTGTAACATTTTATTTCCTGCTCAGGAAAAACGATGCAGAAACTGTTGTGATGTTGAATACATCATATACAAGGAGAGCACAAGGGGAAAATTCAAGAGTACCAGTGGATTTCTCCTTTCTAAAGAGGAGAAATGTTGATCGATGACAAAACATGTTCTGGACATCTGTCCACTTCCCAAACAGATGAGATCGTCGGCAGGTAGTGCATTTGGTGTTCATTCCACCTGTTCAGAATGTTAATCACGCTTTCAATTCAGAGTTTCTGAAGAAAATGCATAAGAGTGTGAGACAAAAAGGCCTGAGACGTGGCAGGCAAGGGATAGTTTTGCCACCCCTACAATGGTACCACACAGCCATCTGAGTGCACCAGATTTTGGCAAAAAACAACGTGATTTTCTGACCCCATGCATCTTACTCACCTGACTTCATACTGTGAGACTTCTTTTTGTTTCTTCCAGTAAAGAGGGGCATGATAGAGTGAGTTGATAGCACAGAAAAGGTGGAGAAAAAAATAAGGGAGATGCTGGCAGCCATCCAAATGTGGATTTGACAACTGTATTAAGTGTAATGGATATTACTTGAAGGTGGTAAGATTGTTTTGTTAAAAAAATTAAAGACATAGTTTGAAAAACATGTTTTTGTGGGGACATCCCCTCATATACAAAGACCAACTCAAGATAGGTTAAATATCTAAAAATAAATCCCAGATCTACAAACATCGTCAGTGAAAAGTAGAAAAAAACTTAGGGCACCTAATACATGACATAAATTAATGATAAGATATAATGAAAAACAAGAATGCAGAAGACAGAATTGATGACTCAGAACCTCCTAAATACAGAAAACGAATGTTCATCAAAATATTTCACCAAAAGACAGAAATGAGGAGTGTTAGAGCTAGGGTAGGGTTAGGGAAAAATAAAATTAAAAAGACTGAAATGAGAACTCATAGACTGGGAAAATATTTTGACAATCACATATCAGCCAGAGGCCTCAAATTCAAAAAAATTAAAACACCTCAAAAAGAAAATGTTGAGTTAGAGAAAAAAAAAGAAAATGTTGAATAACCAAATTTTAAAAATGGATAGAAGACATGAATAGGCATTTGACCACGGTATACATTCAGGCTGCCACCAAATATGTGAAGAGGTGCTCAGGATCGCGAGGAGGCTGAGAGATGCACATAAGCACAATGAATGAGATATGACTTCATGTCAGAATCGGGATGCAAGATTACAAAGGTAGAAAGCACCAAGTGACGGGGAGCAGAGAGACGAGAGTCCTTACACACTGATGTGGGACCATAAGTCAGAATAATTCCTGTGGAAAGCTGGATGGTGGTTTGTCAGGAAATTGAGAATAGAAATACTCTCTGACTCAGCAGTAGCATCAGTGTATATAACTCATATTGGTTCAACTCTTTTTTTTTAAGTCATTCTTCTGCATTCCTTTTTCTGGAAATTCCCAAGGCTTGTCTTCCCATGAGCTATAACTATGTGTTGTCTCCAAGACTTCATTGCATTGGGTATGCGTGTGTCTGTGTCTGTCTGTTCTTTGCTGGGTAAATTCACTAGCTGAAGCTGTTGGAAGCATCGGATTTCTGGGTGTGATGGGGGTCACTTGTCTCAGATAGGTGGAGCAATAAAAACAATGATGTTTTTAAAAAGACAAGACTACAACAACAATGACAAAAAACTCCAAGTAAACAAAAAGCAAAAAATAAAGTAAACAGGTGAATGAACAAGCACGTGAAGAAAAATAAAAAAGACAAAATATTAAAAACACACAAGATAAAAAGATTAGAAATAAAGAATATTTTACGTAAAAAAAGGAAACCCATGCCAAATTCAGAAGCTGCTTTTAATTTTCAATCATCAGCATGTACCTTTCAAGGTTTTGCTCTAATGCATATAGTAGGAACACAAGACTTGGGTGTGAGAGCTGGGCAGGGACTTTTCTAGATAGTTGATGGTTATGCAGAGTGAGGAATAAGTTCTTGACTCTTTCATCCCCTGGTTTTCCAATTGTGTGATATGATTTGCATCTTGCGGAAATATATCAAAACAAAGAAACAAAAACAGAAAACAAAAAAAAAACTATATGAGAGAATAGGAAAGACACAGAAACAGCAAACTAGTGCTCAGAAATCCACAGTTGTGATGAGCTTTTGGGGCAAAGACGTGGGAGTTAGCCTAAGTGGCTGCCAGGGCGATGAAGTGAGTAGGCATTGCGTCTTTACCACCGTGCTGTAGGCTTTAAAAATATCTCTAATGAAGTGCAGCCAGGGATAGGGAATTGGAATATATGCATCAAAACAAAAATAGTGAATGCAATTTGATGCATACAATTATATTAAAGAAAACTTATCAAAAATCAATAAAAGAATAGTAAGGAAAGGAAAGATCAAAAGAGACTCTTTTGCTATCAGAAGAGACTCTTCAGTTTTCCCAGAGTCACAGAAGAGTTAGGGCAAGCAAAAACAATAATGAAGTAAAAGAGCTGAACAAAAAAATTCAAACGGAAAAGGTAAAGAGCAAAGTGCAATATTATATATAAAAATTCAAATATCTAAAGGTAGAAAACCAAAAGGGAAGGAAAACCTTCAACTTTTATATACTGTAATAATTCATGAAAATTTCAGTTTCTCTGTAGTTGCATACTGAAATATTCTGTGGGCAAATGATGAAATGACCCAGGAAGTATCCAATATAGATGAAAGAATATATAAAATCACTGTACCAAAAAGAACTGGTCAGCATACAGCCATGATCAAGAAATACTGGTACTGAAAGATGAAGTCCAAGATGGTTTCAAGTCATCAGTCAAAGACAAGGATCCGAGAACAGATGGAATATGAAATATAATATTTCAATAAGCCAATGAAGCATTTGGAAGATAGCTACCTGCTCAACAGGAAGAGATCTTCATTTTTTATGTATCTGTATTGTATTTGACTCCATTCCAAAAAAAATGGTCATCAAACAGAATGCAGAACTTATACAACAATGCTATTGATATCACATACAAGTAAAATTTTACTGAAGATCATCCAACAATATTTGCACCAGTACATTTACAGGAGCTGTCAGCGATTCAGGCCAGATTCCAAAGAAGATTTTGACAGAGTACATCATTGTCAGATGAATCTTGGCTGAAAGCAGAGAAGACTAGAAAGATGCTTACTTGTTTGTTTGATTTCTTTAGAGTACCATGGCATTCTCATGTGTGGATCATCCCAAACTATGGCCAATCTTGAGTAGAATGGGACTTCCAGATCACTTAACTGTGCTTACATAGAACCTGCATATGGAACAAGAGGCAATCTTGTGAATAGAACAAGGGGATACTGTATGGTCTGATGTCAAGGAAAGGTATGTGTAGGGGTTGTATCACCTCAGCGTACTTGCTTTATCTGTTTGT
The DNA here is from genome assembly GCA_004026705.1 of Nesogale talazaci. Lineage (NCBI taxonomy): Eukaryota > Metazoa > Chordata > Mammalia > Afrosoricida > Tenrecidae > Nesogale > Nesogale talazaci. Next base: position 50,833 of record PVJH01001182.1, on the reverse strand, counting down.
TGACAAAATTAGCAGAGAAGCTGGATTATATGAAGAACAGTGTGATATCAGGATTGGAGGAAGGCTTATTACATCCAGTGATATGCAAATGACATAACACTGCTTGCTGGAAGTGAAGAAGACTTGAAGCACTTGCTGATGAAGATCATTGATTGTAGCCTTCAGGATGAATTCAAATAAAACTAAATTCCTTGATTCTGGAACAATAGAAAACATCATGCTAAAGGAAGAAATGATTGAAGCAGTCAGGGATTTCATCTAGCTTTTATCCATCATCAATGTTCATGGAAACGGCAGTGAAGACATTAGTTGACACAGTGTGTTGGGTAAATCTGCTCTACAAGACTTCTTTAAAGTACTGAAAAGCAAGGGTGTTACTATGAGGACTAAGGTGCTCCTATCCCAAGCCATGGTCTTTTAAATCACCTCATATGCATGTAGAGTATTTAAATTATGGAACAGGTGAAGAATAAACAGGTGGCCATCTAACTGGGAAGCAACAAAACCCACACGGTAGAAGCACACCAGCCCAAGTGATCATGAGGTATCAATTAGAACAGATATCAGGCATCAAAGACACAAGATGAAACAAACAAACAAAAGGTATAACAATGGAAATGAGGTAGAAGGCAGAGTGGAGACCCATAAGCCCATCAGTAGTCAGCTGGACATCCCCGTTCAGAATGGCCAAATGGAAGAGTAGAGTCAGGGTGTAGTATAACACCAATGAAACAGAAAACTTTCCCCTAGTTCTTTAATGCTTCCTCTCCCTTATCAGGGCACCCGATTCCATCTTATAAATCTGGCTAGACAAGAACATATATCTATTGATATAGATTAGAGCTTGCAACACAAGGAATCCAGAACAGATAAACCCCTCAGGATCAATAAGAGGCACAGAGATACTAAGAAGGTGTGCAAGAGGGGGAGGAGTAAGGGAGGACTGATCCCAATGATTGATGTGTGGCCCCATTTCAGGGGGACTGAAAGCAGAGAAGTGGATCAGATGAGACAGCAGTCAGTGTAAGACTTGAAAAAAAAGGATAATTTATAAATGTTCAAGGGGGCATGGGAGAGGGAGGGATGGAGGGGTCATGGAGAAAGGAAATTTTTTGAAAAAGATGGTGGCAACATATGTACAGACATGTTTGACAAAATGGATATATGTACAGATCATGATAAGAGTTGTAAGAGTCCTCAATAAAATAAAAAAATTGATGTGTCATACAAAAAAAAAATTAAAAGCACCATGGACTTCCAAAAGGACAAACAAATCTGTATTGGAAGAAGTATAGGCCGAATTCTCCTTACATGATGAAGAGATTTCACTTTACACACTTTGGGCATGTCATCAGGAAAGCTATGACACATTATCATACTTGATAATGTAGAGAGAAAGCTAAAAAGTAGATCCTTGCTAAGACAGGCTGTAGCAGGGGCTGCAACGATGGGCTGAAATATAGAAGCATTGTGAGGGTGATGCAGGACTGGGTCTGGTATTTCCCTCTGCTGTACATAGTCTATGAATTGGAATCGGCTTAATGATCCCAGCACATGCTTCTTGGCATGAATTTTTATAATTTAAAACAGACTTTGAAAAAATATTACTACTAATTGAAAGACAAAAAATAAGCGACGCTAACATAAAGGTTTACAGTTTTGGAAGAACCCACAGGGGCAGATCTCCCTAGCCCTACAAGGTCATTATGGGTCAGTATCTTCTTGCTGATGATAAGCTTTGTTTCTTTTGAATAAATTATACAACTTTTTACAAAAATTCCTTAATTACAGAAAATAGCAAGTGCAAAAGAAGAATGATGAAATAGATAACAAAGAGCAAATTGATGGCTATAATTCTGATAACATAAATAATCCTATTACAAATCAATGCTCTAAAACATTCAATTTAAAGACAGAAATTATACTGCATATAAAAATGAACAGGAAAATCAAGCTATATCCTAATATAAATGGACAATAAATATCAAACCATACATGTTAAAGATAAAGGAATGCATATACAATTGTAACATTAAACATAATAAAATTTAAATAACTATATACATACAAGGAATAGAATAATAGTATATTTTTGGGGTTGTTTTTTTTTTGGCATCACTGCTCTCCGGTGGTGGGAGTAGGAGGCCTAGCCCCACTGCTGGAATTGAACCTCCATCCCAGTGGGCCGCAGTCCCGCGCACAACCACTAAGCCACCGGGGCTCAGCCAGAATAATAGTATATTACACAGTAAAAAATATTACTAAGGGAAGCACATATGTTAATAAAAATTGTAACCAACTAATCAGGATAAGGTAAATACCTAAATATTTTACACCTAAAGAAAGAGATTGGAAATGCTTGGAGGACAAATTGATGGACAATAAAACAGATTGAAAATGTTTCTAATTATAGTATAATAATTCAATACTGTCTCAGAAATTGATTTTAAAAATTAAACAGGCATTTAGATAATACAAGTTGCTAACACCATTATCAACCAACTTAATACAGATGGTATTTATAGAACAATTACCTAAACAACCACACAATACAAATTACTTTCAAGTGTTCATATAGCATCAATCAAATAGGCCATATTTAGGACTATAAATCCACTTCCATCATATTTAGGTAATTCAAACAGCACTTAATTTTGTTGATCAGAATGTAATTAAATTAGAAATAAATAATACAAACATCACAGGAGAATTTCTAAATGTATCATATATGTCAAATATATAAAAATGCTGATAAAGAAGAGATGGGTTGACACATTGAAAGAGACATAATAAAGTTATCTTATGTGGATAAAAATGAAAAGACCAAATATCAGAATATATGTGTTGCCATTAAAGCATAATTAGAAGGAAATTAATATGGCTAAATGCCTCTATTACCAAGAAAGACCTCAATGTTTAATCTTACCTTTTTCCCTTAAGAAACAAAACAACAAACACTAAATAAATAGAATAAACAATATAAATACTGTAGAAAACAAGAAAGTTAGAGAGACAATTTTAAATTCTGTAAAACCTAAATTGTGTCCTTTGAGGAGTTCCAGTGAGAATAACTAAAGCAAACAAACAAACCAGGTGCCCTTGAAGAGGCTGCTATCACTACAGATTCTCCAGAGCTAGGTGGGATTGCCAATGGACGTCTTTGAGAAAGTCAGGGTGGATGGGAGTGAAAGGTTTAATATTCCCTCAGAGCATCCACTGATTTTGAAATACTGATCTTGAGGTTAGTACCGTCACACAAAACAAACCATTTTACCAGCTTTCTTACAGATGCACTTCAGAGGTGGACATAGAGTAACAACCAAAATAAAAGAGAACACTGCTTCAGATTTTTACCCAGTATCATAAGGGAATGCAATATTCGTGAATCACATGGTTCAATATCATCAAGAAGTTGATTTTCCTAAAATGGATCTCTAGATTTAATAATGCCAAAACATATTTCTGTAAAAAGGCTGAGAAGCTATTTATAATTTTCATATGAAATGCAAGGAAAGAGAATAGACAAAACAACTATAAAAACTCCCAGGAGGCACACGTGAAACAAGCCATGAACAGTATGAGTACCTACCTACTACAACGGGTTGGATATGACATAGAAGAAAGAATACAGAATGTAGGGGGTGAGGATGTGGAAAAATGCATCCCTAGTAGGTTGCCAGTGGACATGCAACATAAGTCATTTTGGAAATTAGTTTGCATTTTCTTCATAAGTTAACTTTATAAGCATTATGTCATCTAACCATTTCAATCTCAAGTATTTCCTAAAACTATGTATTCATATAAAATCTTTACCAAAATATTTATACAGCTTATGTAGTAAGAGTCAATATCTGGAACTAGGCCAGCTAGCCATCAACGGATGGATGATTGAACATGCTGTGGTGGTGGTCTTAGGCGGCATACCGTCGATGCCTACCCATAGCGACCACGTGAATAAGAACATTACGCGTCGCCTGTTCTTGAGCCATTCTAACAAAGGTTACTATTTCTCAGTCCATTGTTGTAGCCACGGTGTCAATTCATTTTACTAAGGACCCTTTTCCTTTTCGCTGCCCCTGCACATTATCAAGAATGACATCATTGGCCGCAGTATCCTGATAATGTACCCAAACGATGTTCAGCCAAAACTGATTATCTTTTCCTCTAAGGAACACTCTGAACTTACTTCTTTCAAGACAGAATTGTTTGTCCAACTAACAGACCGTGCTATTTTCAAAACTTTTCACCTGCACAATTGAAATGAATCAATTCTTCTTCATTCTCCCTTGTTTAATATTCAACTTTCCCATGCACATAGGAAAACAGAACATACCATGTGGGGTCAGGCACCATTTAATTCTAAAATTAATATCCTTTCTTTTCAGTACTCGAAAGAAGTTTTGTGCAGCAGATTTATCCAATGCGAAGGGCCTTTTGTTCTCGTTTACTGCTGCTCCATGAGCATTGACTGTGGACCCAAGGAAGAAAAAATCCTTTACAACATCAAGGATGTAATCTATTGGTCAAGTGGCAAGGATTTTGGTCTTCTTTCCACTGAATTGTAATCCATCCTGGGGGCTGTGATCCCTGAGCTTCATTAACCAGTCCTTCATGTCCTCCCCGCTTTCCAAAAGCAAGAATGTATCACCTGCAAATCACAGGTAATTAATGAACCTTCCTCAAATTCTGACGCCCCAAACTTCTTCACATAATCCAACTTCTCTGATGATTTGCTCAGCAGACATTTGTTTCCTATTTTCTGATTGCAACTAGATCCATCTGACAGGAACAACTATATACTGTGTCCCACATGCTCTTCTGAAAACTGGCTGAACTTCTGGCAGCTCCCTTTCAGTGTACTGCTGCAATAATTGGATGATCTTCAGCAAACGTTTACTTGCAGGGGACATCAGTTATATTGTTTCTATAATTGGAACCCTCTTTTGGATTTCCTTTCTTTGGAATGGGTATAAATATGGACCCCTTCCTGTCCTTTGGACAAGTAGTTTTTTTCAAATGTCCTGGCATATGCAAGTGCTTCGAGGGCATCTTCATCAGCTTGGTGAAACTTTTCAATCGCTATTCCAACTGGATACCCAGATACCCTATGCATTCTCTTCATTTTTTGGTTTGTAACTCCGGACACTTACATTTACTATTATAATGTTTTAGTTTATCTTCTGGGGTGCTCTTTGAAATTTTCCTTTCAGCTATTTGACATCATACTTTCTTTCAGTCCTTTAACAATGGAAAAAAGAATGAAGATCAAGTTCCAGAGTTTCTTCTGATATCCAATTTGATTCTTTCCTCCTTTCTTTCTTTTTCCTTCCTTTCTTTCTTTCTCTCTTTCCATCATTTAATTCGTGGCTTTTACAGCTCTTAAAACAATCCATAGATCCATTGTGTCAATCAAATTTGTACATATATTTTCATCATCTTATTAAAACAATTTCTTTCCATTTAAGCCCTTGATTTTAACTTCACATATTTTCTCCATCCCTCAGCTTCCCACCCTCCTGAATCCTTAATAATACATGTTATTCTTATTTTCTTATCTTAAACCGACAGCCTTTTCCCTTTGCTCACAGTTCTATTGTTTGTCCCTCTGTGCCGCCCCCCCCCCCCCATGGGGAGGTGTTGGTTATACGTTGACTACCGTGATCTTGTCTTTTTAAAGATGTTTTGTTTTCTTCATGGAAGATGTTTCTGATGCCCTCCTACAATTCATTGGGCATTTTGTCAATGGTGATTAATGTTTCAACTGTGTTCTTGATGTGTTCTTCATATTACACTTGGGCAATATCATTTCAAGCTAGCCTCTTGTCACTTGTTTTTTGTTTGGTTTTGGGGTCTTGGGGTTTTTATTTGGCATCACTGCCCTCTGGTGGGAATGGGAGGCCCAGCCTTGCTCCTGGAGAGTTGCTGCTGGATTTGAACTGCCAAGCCAGAGGGCCACAATCCCACACTCAACCACTACGCCACTGGGGTCAGCCCTCTTGTCACTTGTTTTAATATTCTATAGGTTTATCCTGAACTTACATATGAGCAATTGGCTGTTTTACTGTCTGTTGGTGATCTGATTTTAGCTATGGATATTGAACTTCTCCATCATCTAGTCTCACCAATGTAGTCATTTGTGTTTCTGTGAAACCCATGTGTTACACACAGGCTTTAATTCTTTCACAACACCAAGGTTAACTCCACTCTGAGAAAGAGCCTTCTTCTCAGTCCAATACAAGATGGACCCACCTAGTCACAAGTCTTATCTGCTCACTTTGGATCCATGCCACTGGTGTGTGGTCTTCCTACTGATCTTGGGTTCACCAGACTCAAAACAGTGAAAATCTTTAGCTCACTCTCTGGAACCTATGAGGACTCAGAATGCATTTGCTTGCTTGAACCATTTTCTTGACACAGAGATACAAGAAGACACAGGTACAACTACTTTTGCTTCTTACAACAGTGTATTAACTGTATACAGATGCTATGCATAATTATCAAAGCTTTACTAGCAGTGCATTTTATTTTATTAAACTATACATCTATAAACTTAGGAGTCAACAGGAAGAGAAAGAAAAAATAAAGGGAAGAAAGAAAACAAATTAATAAGGGAACTTAGAAAATATTGAGGCAAAGAAAATGGAGATAAGTGATATTTAAGTTTGTGGATATAAGGTGTGTAGTCTTAATTTTTAATTAAGACTTCAGAAGAGAGAAATATCCCACTCACCTTTATACTGTTTTGAAGAATAATAATTTACAAACAATGTCAACATGAATGAATTAGATGAGCATCTTCTGCAGCTAATTGTGTTATTGTTTATTAAGGTAGGCTGTGCTCCTTCTAAAACATATTATTAATCTCTTAAAAATTCCATGTGTCCTGAAAGTTCTCTCCATGGGAGAGTTTAATTTCCTTAAGGGCTCACTATTGATTTGACCAAGGAAATAAGACAGGAAGGAACATATATTATTCTCAACAAAGTTTTGAGCTATTTAGAGAGTTCTATTATTATTTTTCCCTCTGCCACAGTAAGAATAGGACATTGTTTGTTGCTTTCCCATTAATTTCAGTTTCTAAATAAAAGATATCTATGGAGCAGAACTAAGTACTGTAGAACATAGTCTATCTGAAGTTGTCACATAACACCAGTTTGAAATAAGATAAAGATACAACTGAATAGCTTAAATGAATATTTAAATAGTAAAGAATGAATATTTTGTTTATTTTATTTAGAATGCTTACTAGTGCAAGCATGTTAATTCTCTTTCAGGTGTACAATTCTAAGATTAATTGTTTGCAATATTTGCAAGCTTATTCTAACATTCATTTAGAAAACTGCATATGAAAGAAGATTCATGGATTATAATTGGAAACTTCATTTTAATCAATACAACAACATAAAATATGTATTTAGAATAAAAGATTGCATGTTGCTGCTGTTATTTTCAGTGGGTTTGTTCTGTCTCATTGAGGAACTAAGTATAACTGAATGAAAAACCTTCAGATTCATGCTATTTATATGATGGTCATTAGGTATATGCTAATCCATCTTCCTCTTTTAGTCGACACTCTATTTTAACAAAAATTATTTATTTTACAGGACCCGGTATGTCTTGAAAGCATGTCCAAAGTAAATGAGAGGAAGTCTCCTAATCTTTATTTCTAAGGAGAAATCTGGTGCCTTCACAACATATCGGTGTACCTCCGATATTATTTGCCAACATCATCATTGAAGTATTTGCATCATTTGCAGGCTTTCCTTATTTCTTGTGCAGCTTTTGCATGCACACTGGGTGATTGAAAATACCATGGTTGCCTGAGGAACAGTTTAGTCTTCGAAGAGTAGCCTACTTTTTAGTTTAACAATTTAAAAAGATACTTGTAGATTTACCCAATTCCTCTTTGATTTATATTTATATTTTGTGAGTGTGGATGTAATTATATTTTTTAAAAGTTTTATTGTGAATGAAGTGAAAGCATGCAGAGTAGAGAATCTCTTTTATAGTCAATAATTTATACACAATTTTGCTCCAGTTTATCCAGTGGAATCTCATAATGTGCCATAGTTTAATATGCTTTCTCCTTTTGCTTCCTCTTTCCATTCTTCTTCTTATTCTATCCATTGGTTCATGGAAAAATACTGTCCTTCGAGTCCTAAATAGTTGAGTATTCTTTTTTTTTTAATTGCATCACGGCCCTGGTGGGAGTAGGAAGCCCAGTCTTGTTCCTAGAGAGCTGCAGCTGGATATGAACCATCAATCCTGTGGGCTGCAGTCCTGCACACAATCATTGTGGCACCAGGGCTCAGCTAATGGTTTAGTATGCTAATATGGGTGCATTCACTTCTGGATGAAGAAGTGACTAAGGGCCTCAGACTTGTGAATTCTACTGGTTTCTATATAAGCAATAAGTTTGGTTTCTTTTATGATATTGAGCTCTGTTTCACATTTTAATCCAATGCTTTTAAGATTTTCTAGTGTCATCAGTTTTTGATCAGTTGGTTGTGATTGACATCACCTTGTTTGGCACTTAAGAGTTGTGGTGTATAAATATATTTGTATATAAAGATAAGAAAATAGATCTATGTATGCTTATTATATGTAAAGTATTAAGGTAGCAGACAGACAATGGGCCTCCACCCAAGTATGCACTCAACACTGGAACACTTTGTTCTAATAACCAGGCATTCTGTGATGGTCATCTTCCTGACATGATCGCTGAAAACAAAATGGAGTATAAGCAAATATGGAGAAGAAATCTTCTGATACCCAGATATTAAAAGACATAGTGTCTGGGGCCTTAAAGAAGTGAAGATAGACAAGTAGTTATCTAGTTGAGAAGCAACAAAGCCCATATGGAAGAAGCATACTAACTGTTTGATCATGAGCTGTTGATAGGTTCAGGTATCAGGCATCAAAGACTCAGAACACAAAAATCACATGAATGTGAATGAGAGTAGAGAACCAAAGACTCTGTAGGCAGTAGGACACCCCCTAACAGAAGGGTCACAAAGAAAAGATAAGCCAGTCATTGTGCAATAGAGCACTTATGAAGCATACAACTTTTCTCTGGCTCTTTGATGCTTACCCCTCCACACACACATTATTATTATGACCCCAACTCTACCTTAGAAATTCAGCTAGACCCAAGTATGTACACTGGTACAGATAAGAGCTCACAATACAGGGAATCCAGCACCTATAAACCCCATGGGCCCAATAATGAGAGAAGTGATAAAAGGAAAGTGAGGGGAAGATCAGGGGAGAAAGGAGAAACTGATCACAATGATCTACATATAACTGCCTCCCAAGGCATCAGACAATGTAAAAGGGGTAAAGGGAGACATCAGTCAGTATAAGACATGAAAAAATATATAAATTATCAAGAGTTCATGTGGGAGGGAGTATGGGGGAGAGAGAGAGAGAATGAGCTGGCACCAAGGACTCAAGTAGAAAGAAAATGTTTTAAAAATAATGATGGTAACATTGTACAAATGTGCTTGACACAATGGATATGTGTATGGATTGTGATGAGATCTGTATGAACCCCCAATGAAATGATTTTTTTTAAAAAAAGAATTGTGGTGACTTCTGTTTGCATAGTCTCTTAATCCATTGAACTCTTCATATGAAATTTAATTTTCATATGAAAATTCATTCTGATTTCTTCCAGATGGGCAGAAACCAACAGAAACACCTCTTGACCACTTGGGAGCTTTTAAATCTTCAATATCTATTTATGACATTAGGTTGTATGTTGGGTGAAGTTAGGACTTTTCCATAATTTTATATACTCCAAAGTATGTAGCAAATATTATTAACTATTTGCCAGCACTTGGTGAGAGGTCAGAAGCTTAGAGATAGTCTCCCTAAAGGCTACAGATATCAGAGACCTTTGTGTGTCTCGGAAAATATAGGGTCAACACCTTCCTGCCAGGACAATGGGTCACTCCCCCTGAAAACTTTGTTAAAGTCTCCCGCCCAAGGGTAATCAAGGTTAGACAGCCATCAGGAAACTTAGGTCCATCCACTTTGTCTCATGGGGACCCCACACTTCCCTTTCCTAATAACAAATCTATAGTACAACCCTTTCCTGAGACATATCTTTACCTGTAATTAGGGGTCTTGCCTGGCTCCAAAGGATATGTAAGACTTGGGCAGAATAAAGAAGGTCTCTATCTGCCTGCTTTTCCCAGACACTCTTGGCTCCACTCCATCATGTAATTCCTTCCTGTTACTCTCTCTCTCTCTCTCTCTCCATGTGGACCACCTGACAGGCTCAGATGAGCATGCTACCACATTGTGTCAAGCACATTTGACTTATTATTCATTTTTTCTCATGCTCTCAGTAACTTTACTATAATAATGAATAATTTTCACTGTACAACTGCACCTATTGAACCCATGCTGCCCTTCCTCTGATAGTTGTTTTCTCTGTGATATGTGTCAGAAGAGACTGATGTCCCTTGAGACTCTAGCCTTATTCTCCCAAGCACAGTGACTCAGTACTCAAGGTTTTTGGTTATGTCTTTGATCCCTGAAAGTTCCACCACATTCATGGATATATTTACAGCAGAGACAAATATAACTATCTTCTGTCAACTATATATCCCTTGGTATAATTCTACTCTCTCTTCTCTCACCTTCTCTGATTGCACGTCTATCCAAGCATATACTTGTGGTTGTTGTCAGGTGCTACTGAGTTGGTTCAGACTCAGAGAGACTCCATGTATAACAGAACTAAGCACGATTCAATCCTGTGTCATCTCACAATCATTCCCATATTTGAACCCATTGTAGCAGCAACAATGTCAACCCATTTTGTTGAAAATTGTCCTCATTTTTGCCACCCGTCTATTGACCAATAATTATGTCATTTGCCAGGGACTAGTCTCTAATGCTAACAAGTCTAAAGTATGTGAGACAAAGACTTGGTAACCCTGCTTACAAGAAGCATTCTGACTGTAATTCTTCCAGAAAAATATGTTGACTTTTTTTATGGTAGTGCATGGTACTTTCAATATTCTTTACTAGCACCATATTTCAAATGCATTTATTCTTCTTTCTTGTCAATAAGATTTTCGTCATTCAATATCAGCTTCCACATATATAGGCCTATTAATGAATGGTTGCAACCATTCTTGAATTAGATTCAGACAAACTTCATTTGTATTTAATACTATTAATATTATTTGAAATGTTCTGAATTTTGTGTATTCCCCTTTCTTTGAAATAGTTACAGATATGGGTTTCTTTTACTTGATTGGCCAGAAAACTGTCTTCCAAATGTCCTGGCACAGTGCTTCTTGCACATTCTCAGTACTTTGGGGGGGGGGTGCATTTTGATTGGTACTCCAAGAATTTGTGAAGGCTTCTTTTTGGATAATATTTACAATGGAGCCTGGACTCCTCTTTCAATACTACTGACCATTTACTATGACTTGAAAGTGAAGAATGTTGACCAATACATTTGGTCCAGTGACTGTGTACTCTGTGCCACCTTCTTTTGGTTCTTCCAGCATCACTTAATATTTCCCTCTAGAATCCTTCCCTCTTGTAACTACAAGGCCAGAGCTAGTATTTTAGTCTGAGTAATGTTTAGCACATTCTTCAATTTTTATATCCTATCTCCAGGTCTTTTCCTATTCCATTACATATCTTGTGCCGTCTTCTTGAGCTGCTCCTGAAATTTTCTGTTCATTTATTTGATTATCTTTACCTATCTCATGTTCATTAGCATGTGTAACAGTCTCATCTGAAAAATGCCTCTTCCATCCCCCACTCTAGTCTTATCATTCTTTTCTTTATTCTAAGGAATGCTTTGTCTTCTTCACGTCTGCTGTTCATGTTTACAATCACAACTTGGCTGGGATTTCGGTATTAGTGCTCAAGGTGTCAAATCTGCTCTGGCTATTGGCCCCCAATTCATGTGTGCTATACTGAGAGTTGTATTTGGACTCTTTGGGGTCTGTTTTAATTTTCTTCAGCTCCCCTTGAAATTGAATATGATCATTTAATGATCTCTTCTACAGGTAGTCCTTTACCTTCTCCTGACTGATGCAATCAAACTTCTCAATGGTCTCATTTCACACACAGAGTCACCGTGATTTCTGTGTAGTTCTTCTTTTGAGGTCCACGATACATCTAATGGTTATGCTGTTGAAAAAGACTATTTGCAATGATAAATGTTTGGCCTGGGAAATTTGTATGATATTGTATGATATTGTATGATCTTCAGCTTCCTTTCTACTACCAAAGCAACATTTTCCACCTGTTGATACTTCATCTTTGCTTTCACATTTCACATTCTATTTACATGTGTTCATCAACTCATCTTGATTGCATGTTTCATTAATTTTAGACGGAAGAAGTGAGTGGAATTCATCAGTTTCTTTGTTATTGGCTTTGTTGGTTAGTTTGGAAAATTGAATGTTAATGGCATTAATTAGCTGTACTTGGAGCCATTATAGATATTATCACAGATAGCATTTTACTTCAAGATCAATCTTTGAGATATTCTTCTTGAGGATGTATCTGACAACTTGTCATTCCCAGTTTAGAAAATCAAGTGACTGTCCAATTAAAAATTGCCAGTAACAGTCCATTTCAGCTTACTAATGCTTAGGATATTGATCTTCATGCATTGTATTTCATTTTTACGACTTCCAATTTAACTCAGTCTAATCTTTGTAAATTCTATTTTCCTATAATTAATGGATGTTTATAGCTATGCATTCTCCTTTTGAGTCATGCACAATAAGCAAATGAAAGTCCTGCATGCTCTTATTCATCTGAGTCATTAAGGTGGAATCTACGGATAAGAGGTCATTCTTCTCCCATGTGCATGAGCTCATCTAACAGCGAGATCAAACAATGTTTCACTACTATCCATAAGGTTTATGCAAAAACAGAGCTTGGGATCCTTTTTTTAGTATTCCTTAATTTAGACTTTTTGCTGCAACCTGAGTGTTCTCAATGGTATTTGAAATACCGGAGAGGTAAGTTCCGGTATTATAGGAACATACAAAACACCATAAAACAATAAGCTAGAAGGTAAGTAATAGGAAATGTCCAATAATATATAAACTAGCTGAAAAAAAAAACAGAATGAAATGTAAATAAGTAAATATGATAAAGGAAGATAAACTGCCTATGGAAAAAACAGGACATCACTAAGAAATTATTAAGATTAATTTGACTTTATGTAATAAGGATAGATAAATTTTCCCTATTTTAAACATCTAAAGTAAAGAACTTACATGCAATAAATTTGGGGAGACATATGCATTATAGGCTACAGTTTAGTTTCACTAATATATAGGTCTTTTTTATGAGTAACTATGAAAATTATAAATAGCATAGTGAATTGAAAAAGAAAAATAGAGATATGCAGTTCACATGGAAATGTGAATTTTTTCTCCTATTAAGAACATCAAGTTTGAAGCTTCAATGAGGTGTAATTTTTATTCTCATGAAGAGAATGGTGTGTAGTTAAAAATATAGAGCAATGACACAGAATTAGTGGTCACAAATTGTTTTAATGCCATTGCTTATACTGGGAAATATGCAGTACCTTTCAAAATACACATCTGTATTAACCTAACAGTTGAATATATGATTAAAGTCATCAACTCATTTCAACCTCCCAAGACCCACTGAATCAGGTTGCAAGAGTCCTCCTCATGAGAAAACAAAACCACAAACAAACAACCATAAGTGAAAGTGATACTCAAGAGCAAACTAGTAAGAAAAAGAATTAAAGTTTGATTTAGGTAGTTTCATTTCAGATTGAATATTAATCAGTGTCATTTTTTGCTGTTTATTGCAATAGTCCTACTAATTCAATAGTAGAATTCAAGCAATATAAAAATAATATAGAGGTTTTATTCATTTTACTACAAAGCAATCATTAGAAAATTATGCTTCATATGTAGGTGCTGATTTACAATACATAAGAACCTGATGACACTGGTTAATTTTGTGGTGTATTTTAGATATGTGGAATTAAAGGCAATTTTGTTGTTTTGATGCTGCATTATTACTTATAATACTAGGAAAGTGTATATATATATATATATATATATATATATATATATATATTCTACAATTCCACATTGGTTTAAAATCGGCATTTATGTCATTTTCTAAACCATGAAATAAGCAATATAATAATTCAAAACTTGTTTAATTAGTGAGAATTGTAGTACAAATAGATGATTGATTCTGTCTGGAAGACATCCACCCATCAGGCCTCCACCAGATGTGCACTCTCCATTTATCACATATCTTTTGCTCACCAGGAGTGCAGAATAATAGGAAACATGCCTAGAGTGGATTTGGTATGAAAAATAGGTTGTTATTTAGCTCTTCAGTAATTATTAAGATAGAAATATCAATATGATTGTATGCATGACATTTGAGAGGCAATTGGCAGAAGTGGCCCAAAGCTGAAGGGCTTCCTGCAGGGCTCTGATGTGCCTTCCAAGAGCCCTAATCATTCATTCCTCAGAAGAAAGCCAAGCTGCTGGGCTGTAGAGAGGCCAGATGCTCCGCTGATGTCTCTGGGAAACAGTTTCAAGAGAATAGGAAGTAGATGCAAAAGATTGAATAAAGACCGCATCCTTGTTATTGAGTTCTATGTTCTCCCTTTCCGGATGCTCCTTTGTCTACAGGAAACTTCAGTGTTTGTAGAAGACCATACTCCTTCTGAGGAAGTTCGACAATGCAGCCCCTGGAGGAGACCAGAAGATTGCGTGGCTTTCTCTCTGACTCTTTCAAAAACAAAAAAGCATTCTATATGGGCTTCAGAAAGCAATGATCTACTAAACTTGTTTAATTTTTTGAAATGTCCAGTCTTTTCAAACATTTTTATCTCAGAAATGTTTTCTTTCTTGAATCTTTGCATGGATTTGATTTCTTAGATATTTTAATGTTTGCATTAAGTAATTATTATTGAGCTATATAATTTTGATATCTGCTTGCTAAATAATCCTATATTTTAGATAAAAAATTAGATTACATCTTTATGGTAATAATGTTCTGAATTGTATGAGTTCTACCGTGGTTACTGTGAGCTGAAACACATAGTTTTTTCCAGAAATGTCTTTTTTTTTCAATAGTAGGCCATCTCTTTTTAATTAACAAAGTGTAGTGTAAAAAAATATTACTTTCAATGAACACTTTTGTAATTTTTTTGCCTAACACATCCAAAACAAATGCAAATCATTTTTTAATTTTATATAATGAAATTGATTATAATTCAATATTTTGTAAAATTGCTGGCATAAATATATAATAGGAGAAATTTAATAAAGGAAATTAAAGTTTAAAAGAGCACAATAACACAAATAAAATGAATAGATTTATCAGAAATTAGACATTAGGAATGGCTGCTGGGGTGAATGTGGAAAAAGGGAGAGGCATTCGTTTTACACATTGGTTCTCAACCTTCCTAATGGCGTGACCGCTCCATACAGTGCCTCATGTTGTGGTGACCCCTTCATTGCTACTTCATAACTATACTATGAACCGGGCGACCCCTGTGAAAGGGTCATGCGACCCCCAAAGGGGTCGTGACGCAGAGGTTGAGAACCACTGATTTGAAGAATGAGCATTAAGAGCTATCAAACGGGGGAGGAGCGCGCTGAGAAAAGTGATTAGTGCCACAGTTATCCATGCTGCAAAATAAAAGTATTCTATCATATGGCTGTCCTTGGTAACAGAAAGGATGTAAGTAGAATATATATTTGATTAACGTGATGGATGCAAAAATGTAAGAAGCTTAAAGAACTCCAGGAAAGGGAGAAAACACACCAAGATATAGGTAGATCAAACTGCCAACAAGAAGTGATAAAATAATTCTTAGAGTAATTTTAGAAATAGGATATTTATATATACATGGAAACAAATAAGAAGGATCAATGATTTTCTCTCAGAAAGTTCAAGTTGGAAGAAGGTTATCTTTAAAGCCTGAAATTGACAAATAAATAAATAAGGCATGGAAAGGTCTTCTTTTTTCAAAACTTATACCAAATGAATATAATCTTCATAGCTAAGCAAAACTGAAGGTATTTTCAAGAAAACAAGAGGTGAAGCCATAGGTTGTCAGCATATCTACAATTAAACTTCAATCAGACATGCTACAGGCAGAGTGCTCCATAAGAGCTCAACTCTAAACAAAGAAATGACAATCACTACAATTTTCCAATATGGACATAAACTATTGCTTTTAAATTGCTTATAGCTTTAAAAGACAGACTGCTAAAAGCAAATATTTTGGAAATGATGGCAACATATGTACAGATATGCTTGATACAATTGATATATGCAATGCTATAAGAGCTGTAAGAGCCCCCAATAAAATGACTTAAAAAGGAAAAAAAAAACAAAAAGAAAAGTAAGATAAGATGACAGAGAGGAAGCAGAAGGATACTGTCACAAGTTCCATTTTGGTCTGAGACTCAAGATTGTGAAGCCCTCTGGTAGTGAACTACACAGCAGGCTGTTAGCTCAAATCCACCAAGACACTCTTGAGTAAATTAAAAAAAATGTCTTTCAGCTCTCATAAAGATTTACAGCCTGGGAAACCCTAACTGATGCCTGTAGTCTATTCTAGAGAGTATTTATGAATCAGAATAGATTACAAGCTGGGCTGTGATGAGCATGGTCTGCACTTCCAAACCACCAGTTTGCTCTAGGAAGGAAGACGAAGCTTCTTCCTCACGTAGAGTTAGTCTAAGAATCCCACAGGAGGTCACTGAGAGTCAGCATTAACTCTCTGATATTGAGTTGGGGTTGTCGTTGTTGTTGTTGTTTAGGAAAGCTTATAGTGACAATCAATTCTAGAGACACTACCTTAAATAAGTGTGGACAATCAGCCAATGGTCAGCATTATTGTAAATAATAAAATGATAGCATATGGGGGGGGAACTAGATGAAAAATAGATAAAACAAGTAGAAAACAAATCACACATTAATGAGCATACACTCACCTCGAATAATATATCAATATTTTAATGAAGTAAATTTTAAAAAAGTGAAACTGTTAGAGGTCTTAAGAAATCAGTACTCAATTACATTCTGTTAATAAGGGAAACACTTTATATAAGAAGTCATTTTGCACAAAAGTAAAGTAATGAAACAGGATGTACCAGGCAACCTCCAGTCATAAGAAATATGGATGATCACATAAATATCAGAAAAAATATATGCTTCATAACAGGGTATATGCAGCAGAGCAAGTGAAATTTCCTAGTGATTAAAAAGATCAGGATACCCAGAAAAAATAACATAACATATAAAACATACACAAAACAAAATTGAAGGGCAACAAGGAAATATAAAATTATGTTTTTCTCAGTAATTGTTTGAATAGAGAGGTAGAAAATAAGGCTGAATAGTGAAGACTTAAATCAAGTTAAAACCAAGGTGACTTAATTTCATTTTATAAAACCTTACATTATATTCAACAATTGCAATATAAATCCTTCCAGTTGACAGAAAATGTTAACCAAGAAAAAATTTTAAAATAATTAAATTTAATGAAATTTCTCTGAAGTGAAATAACCTCAAATAAGCTAAATGCATAAGAAAAATCCTCATTATTTGAAAATTAACAAACATGTTTTTCAGTAGCTCGTGGGTCAAACAAGGAAGCAATAAATTACATTTTTCTGTATGATAATGAAAACACAGCCTATCAAATTGTGAAGAATGCATAAGAAATGCACAGTTACAAATGCTTATATGAGAAAAGATGAAAGATTTAAAATGAGTATACTAAGCTTTAATTTGAATAGCTAAAAAATGATGAGCCAATTAAATCCAAAGGAAAGAAAATAAATAAAATAATATCAGAACTCAATGAAGCAGTATATATATGCATATATACATATATATATAACCCCAAAAGCAAAGCTCAGTTTTGAATTATTACTAAAATGTTTAAAACTTTAATTAACATTTTCAAAGAAAGCCAAAATGACCACTTCCAGGAATGAATGCTGGGGCATCATAACAGAGTCTACAAAATTTTAAAACATATTAAAGGTATATTATAAAAATGAATTATATATATATCTATCATCACAATTTAAATGACATGTTTATATTCCATAGTGATGAAAAAATCACCGAAATTGCAGAAGAGAACATCTACACTGCACAGGTCACCATTGAATAATGACATTGCTCAAAATTAAAAGCCTTCTTTGTCTGTCTTTCTGTCTGTCTGTCTCTCTCTCTCTAGGATAGATTCACTGATAGATATCATATTTAAGAACTACATAGCAGTCATTTGTAGAATCTCTTTTGGAAAGTAATAGGAAGAAATTCTCAAAAATAGAATTATTCTGGCTAAGAAACTTACTGCTACCATTAAGAAACAAAACATGTAAAATGTTTTAGTAAAATGTTTCAGATACATCTTCCATATAAAAATAGATGGTCAGAAGCTTGAAATATTATCAAATTAAACTCAGTAATATAAAAATAATATATCATAACCAACTTGGGCTTATTTAAAGATGATAAAGTATGCTTAACAATAGAAAATCAAGCATTATTAACTAGTGTGTTAATAAATAATAGACAATTCATTTATAACATAAATGAAGAACTAAGGAAACGCTCACCAAGCTAGGCATAAAAGAGAGGTCTTTAATTTATGACATCTCCATGGACACCTACATTAAAGATGGTGTGATGAAAAGATACGTGCATGTCAACTGAATATATGAAAGAGTGGAGTAGTATATAACCTTTCAATCAGATCATAGCCTGATGTTGCCTCCTTGTTGGAAGGGCTTTCCCATAGGGAAGGTCCTGGCAACCTCCTCCACTCTCTGCCTTCACCTTCCTGCTTGTTGGTCTCCGGAGAGCTGTCAGAGCCCTTCCAGATTTCCGCCAACCCTGGATCTCAGTGACTTTGTACCATCTACCAACCATTTCCTGGATTCATCGCCACTGCATATGGCAGATGGGTCTGAAGAGGGACTTAGGGACTAGTGTCAGATGTATGGACATGGATTGGTCTGGACTGGGATGTTTTCTTTCTATGTAATCACTTCTTGATATAAAGCTATCTCTTATGCCTATACAAATGTTCCTGGAATTGTTTCTCTAGTCCACCCAGTCTAATTCCACAAATGAAATAAACATTGTAATGGAGAGTAGCCAGGACAATGAACCAAAACACAGCAAACTCACTGCCTTTGAATTGATGCTGATTCATAGTGTGTCTATAGAACAAAATAGAACTGCCCCTTGTGAGTTTACACACACACACAAACACACACACACACACACACGGTGAGTGGAAAGCCCTGTCTTTTACCCTCAGAATGGCTTGTGGTATTGACAGCTCACCTTGCAGATTTGCAACTGAGCTCATCACCATCACGCAACCAGGTTCCCTCTCCAGATCATGAGACATGAAAAAACAAGCAAAGACGAAGGACTGGAATTGATGAGCAAATCAGCTTCCTGCTAGTTTTTCAGGTAAAGACTCTTCAAGACACAGAGATTACGAATTCTGTAGTTAACCTAAATGTTCAGACCCTGTAATCATGCTGTAGGTTAAAAATGCTGTAATTTGTTTTCACAAAGAAGAATCTTTTATTTGAAGGTAATATAAATAAAAACTCACTTTTATTGGACTGATTCCAACTTGTAGTTCCTCTCCTTGTTCTGATTCTATAGGATAGAGTGGATTCTCTGATCCTTCAACTCTTTAGAGAGTCCGATTGCTTTCTTTCACTTTCAAGGCAGAGGGTAGGTTTGAACCACTGACCTTAGGCTTCACATATACTTTAGACAGGCTGCTACTAGAGACCAGTCCTTGGAGAAGGACATTATGTTTAGTCAAGTAGCAAGGAAGCAAAAAAGAGGAAGATCCCTACCAAGATGCACTGAAATAATGGTATCCCCAGTGGTCTAAAATAAGACAACTCTGAGGATGTCACAGAATGAGTAGTGTTTCTTATCATCATGCACAGTGTGGCTATGAATCAGAAACAACAGGAACAACCACGTTATGGACTCTTTGGAGTCAATCTAATGTGCCAAAAGAATCTAACGAAAATGGGGGTAAATAAAATTGTTCTGTTTAATAGGATATATATATATATATATATATATATACACACACAAACATAAAATATTGAATCTTGACTAATACTCTATACAAATGTGAGCTACCAATATATCATAGCCATATAGGAGAAATTTAGAAGAATGAAACTTGCTTTGTTGTTGTTGGGTTTCTTTGGGTTATAACAAAGCATGCCCTTGTCCTGCACCATTCTTCAATTGTTTGTTTCAACTCACAGTGGTGGTCACTTTGTCATACAACCCCACGAAGTTATTTTTCTCTTCTTTTCGGACCGATCTCTAAGAATATTATCCTTTTCTAGGGACTGATTTCTGCTTAAAACCTGTGCAAAGTACATGAAAATGCGATTTACCATGGCCGCATTTTGTGTTCTTCAGGAATTACACAGTGCTCTCAATTTTATTTGTCACTTCTGTAATTCAAATGCACAACTTCTCCAGTCTTGACTCCTTCTACAGCTTTCCTATGCATGCAAGTCAATGGAAAATGCCACTTTGGGGATCAGGGGCACTTTACTCCTCAAGGTACATCTTGCATTCTAAAACTTAAAAGACATCCTTTGAAGCAGGTTTCTCCAATATTCTATACTGTTAGACTTCCTGACTACTGCTTTCAGAATTTTTTATTATGCACACAAATAAAATGAAATGCTTTTCACCATCATTTTTTTCATTCATCATAATATTGTATGTTGTTTGAGTGAAGTGCATTTTTGTTTTCTTTACATTGATTGCAATCCATACTGATCTCAATCAATAGATGCTTCAAGTTCTATTCACTTTCAGCAAGAAAGGTTGTGTCATCAGCATACCAGAGGTGATTAATTAGACTTCTTCAATATTAATAATTTATTATTATCATAAAGTCCAGCTTCTTAAAGTATTTGCTCAGCATAGAGATTGAATAAATACAATGGAAAGATGTAACCCTGACACCCACATATTCTGATTTTAAACCATGTTATACCCTATTGTTCTTTTTTTTTCTTCGTAAAGCAATAATTTATCAAAACGCCATGTGAATTCTTAATAACTGGGTTTTTGTCAATATTTAGGTTCCACATGCACACAATAATGTGCTTGGAATTCCAATTCTTCTTGACATTATCCACTGCTTGTTATGAACATCCACTGTACACTCAAGAAAACACACGGGAATGTATCCCTGGCATTTTGTTTTCAGTAAAGGTCCACCTGAGATAGACAGTGCTAGAATTTCTATTAGTTCTTTCGAACCCAGTTTGAATTCCTGGCCTTTCTCGGTAACTGTACGACTGCTGCACCTGAAGGATTTATATGCACGAATATTAGTGATTTTTTGAGATCCCCTTCCTTTGGAATGGGTACAAAAGTAAAAAACTTGTAAAAAAATTGAAACCAATCAAACCCACGATCACCAACGTTAAGTAATTAGAACGAACTATTCATGACTCTATCAGATAAAGAGGAACTGCTCCATGGGGTTTCTAAGGTGATAAAGTCTTTACAAGAACACATCTGCAGGGATCAGGTGGTGAATAAAACTGCCAGATTTAAGTTCGTAATTTACCCCTGACACCAGAAGAGCCCCTTAGAAGTAAACAAAAGAGACTCTATTCTGAACTTTGCCTACATAAACATTCTCAGAAAGCCTCAGAAAGTACTCGCTATTAAAAAAGAGCAATAAAATAGATTTCATTAAATTAAAGTATTAATAAAAACAATAACATTTTCATAGAAAAGTCACAATATCTCATAGAGTATTTACAATTCTTTCTGAAGGACATTTATATTCAGAATATATGAAGAATTTTATGTTTGGCAGAAAAAAATCACCACCCAATAGGGTGTGCACAGAATGTTTGAATAGGCATCTCATAAAGGAAGACAATTAAGTTTCTTATAATATCATAAAAACATCACGAGTCATGATGAAAATGTAAATTAAGACTCTAATATTAGACCATGGCATAACAACTATTGTTTTCATTGTGTTTGTTACTCTGTTCATAGTCACTGAAATTAAATAATAGAGATAGCACATCTAGTATCAAGAGCTCTGAGTTACTAGCATCTTATATCTTCTTGGAGGAGCTATAATCATAACCTATCACTCAGTATTGCAGCTGACACAACCATGCTTCCTGAGAGTGAAGAGAATTAGCAGAACTTCTGATGAAAATCAGAGCACAGCTCTCATTAGGGATTGCAATTCAATGGAGAGAGAGCAAAGAGCCTCACAAGTGGACCAGTGGTAAAGACAAAAAGACCGAAGTTGTCAAAGACTTCTTTTTACTTGAATGCACACTCAATGGTCAGGGAAACAAGCATGACATTAAATTATATTGCACTGTATGTGTGACATCTTTAAAGTGTTGGAGGGCAAAAATGTCAGAAGACTAAAATGTTCTTAACTCAAGCAAAGATAACTTAAATCACTTCATAAGCATATGAAAACAGGACAACGAATAAGAAAGGCCTAAAAAGAATTAGTGTATTTTAATTCCGGTATCCATGAGAAATTGTGAAAGTGCCATGGACTTCCAAGAAAACAAATACAGGAAGTATAGCCATAAAGCTGCATAGAAACCAGGATGGTATGATTTGTTCTCACACACCATCACTATGGCGTCAGGAGAGAATAGCCTTTAGAAAGAACATAATGTTGGGTAAAGTATGATAGCAAAAAGGAAGGCCCTCATCAAGGGCTACACTGCTACACAATGTACTCTAATCTAATAGCCATTTTGAAGATGGTTCAGGCAATCTTTGCTTCTGTTGCAAACAGGCTCACTTTGAGCCACCTAACCATAGCAACATGATTCAGCATGTTTTGCTTGCATATTCAATGCAATGAAAACATATGAAGACAGTAAATATGTCCATCAAAAGAAGATTTTCTCTCTCTCTCTCTCTCTATATATATATATACACACACACACACACACACACACACACACTAATTGTGTTATTTCCCTTTAATACTGATCAGTAATACAAAGGAATAAGAGAATACTAAATTTAGCATGGGAATAAATATCAAAAAAGACAATGCGTAGTAGGGATTCACTGGAGGCTCATCCCATAGAGTCCCCGTAAAAGGATCTTGAGCTACACTTTCATCCATAGCTTTCTACAATCTGGGTTCTTAAGATTTGTACACCCACTGGTACTGTTCCTTTATCCAGATATGCATCTTATTGTTAGTTATCTTTCGATCATGTAGATTGATGTGCTTCTCATTGTGGATTAACTGAGCAGGCACTTATAAAGCTACTTGTTTGTGTTTTTTTGTTTGTTTGTTTGCTTGTGGGCCTCACTGCCTTCTGGTGGTTCTGGGAGTAACCCAGTGCTGCTGCTAAGAGCCGCAGCTGGATTTGAACCGCCAATCCCGCGGGCCACAGTCCCATACTCAACCACTTACGCCACCAGGGCTCAGCCCAAAGCTACCTGTTTTGAGACAAGTCTTAATTAAAATAATATTCCTAGCAATAGAATTGTTTTAAACGTTAAGTGGAAGTTTCACCATGAACCACGACGACATGGCAACTATGTTCCAAAACTCAAACTAGGGACTTAAACAAAAGTTAAAGTAATAAATTTTGAGCTATCATTTGATTGCTGCCATAATATATCAACAATTAATTTTTCCAACATGGCCCTGCCTAATCCTCACTCCCAAGAAGAGATTACTGAAGACAAGGTGTGGTCAAGAAACTAGATGGAACCCACTTGTCATGGGTTATAGCACCTGAGGTATTAAATGCTTCTCTAAAGATTGCTTTTCTATTTTAAGTGAATTCTTATATATTATTTAAGGTATGGTACTACATTTATTTCATTCATATATATATGTTGTTACTCATCTAGAGTTCTTGATAATAATATTTTTGCCATTGAGGCCCTTGGGAACAATAAATGTATGAACATATTTCTGGTACTTTCAGTCATATTCAGTGATCTGCACATGTCTAATCTTAAGTAGGGACATATTTTCTTGGTAACATTATATTTATGCTACATTTCAAAATTAGTAAATTAAATTACAAATTTGTTTTTGTTTTCAAGATTATTCTAGTTGTCTGGGTCCCTATAATTTCTGTAGGAATTTTAGACAGGTTGTTAATTTTGGACAAAGAATAAAATAAGATTTTCAAAAAATGCCTATTACATAAAATGGGAAGTATTGTCATTCCAACAACATTATGCATTTCAATATATATGGATACATATATCTATTCATTTAGTTTAAGGCTTTAATTTCTTTCAACAATATATTATAGTTTTAGGATATCAGTTTTGAACATTTTTGCTAAAATAGTCTAAGACTTGTTTTGTTATTTGATGGCATGTTCAATTGGTAAACTTAGTTATATTTTTTACTATTCATCATTAATGGTTAATATACTTATATATTTCAAAATTGATCTTTTATCCTTACAATCTTTTTTTTTTAAGTTTTTTTTTTTGGGTGGGGCATCACTGCTCTCCGGTGGTGGGAGTAGGAGGCCCAGCCCCACTGCTAGAATTGAACCTCCGTCCCAGTGGGCCACAGTCCCGCGCACAACCACTACGCCACCGGGGCTCAGCCCTTATTCTTACAATCTTGATGATTGCTAGTCTACTTGCTCTAATAGCTTGTATATATATGTGTGTGTTCTCCATTAGAATTTCTGTAATATGATTTTATTATCTGCCCATAGATGTGGTTTTACTCCTTTGTTTTCAATATGGTTTCTTTTTCTTCAATGTGGATTCATTTCTTTCAACATGGATTCTTAAAAAAATAATTAAGTTGTCTTGGTTAGAAACTTCTGTACATTATTAATAGAAGTCTCAAGATAGACAGCCTTCTCCTTTATCTAATCTTAGAGAGAAAGTTTTTAAGTAGTTCCTTGAACTTAGAATACCACAGGGCAAAATGAATATAACCATATATATGTATGTGTATAATTTGTTTATCTTCTTTGAAAGCAGCTTTCATTTGCTTTACAATGCAAAAATATTGGAAATAAATAATTTTGACCTGAAATCACAATACCATTCTAAGTATAGTTCCTTCATTTACTTGAAAAGCTTTCATGTCAAGGTTAAAGGACCAGACATTAAGGACAAGGTTCCCATTTCAATTGACTTTAAAATAACTACTTTAAAGACATATATTAATGTATTTAGTTTTTTCTTGTAATGTGAAGAAAACTCTCTTAATTCAATGTTATAGCATGCTTATCTCACTTTTTCCCTAGGAAAAGTTTTTATTCTTTTTAAATTAGTGCTTTCTGAATTATCACAAATCTCAAGTTATGCACACAACTTCAAGTTTTTTTTTATTTTATCTTCTAGTCTATTTATTTGTTTTTCATCTAAGTTATACCAAATCCCTGCAGCTTACTATGGGAATGATTGAAATAAAACAAAGACAGTGGTGCTTGTTGTTCATGTTTTGATAATTTTATGTTTAACTATTAATAATAACTTATTGCCAATCTAAAGCCCAATGAGGATTTTTCCAATGTGACAGGCTTTCAGAGCAATCTCCTGATCCAGGTTTGTTGAGAAACAAAGTTTATGTAATTACTGTTCTAAATAAATAAATGAAGAACACATTTGTTTTGCCTCCAATATATAGAACTGAGCATACAGCTGGATTACAAATGAGCTTTTGATGGGTTATAGAAGGAAGCTAATCCAAAAAAAATGTATTTTCTTATTTGAAAAAGCTATTGGATTTTTTTTCTCTCCTGGCTAGCTTTTCTTATTTGTGTAAGTGGAGTTTGATGGACTATTGAATTTTGACAAGATGTTGGACGCGGTCCAACCCTAACCAGTCAGATCAATGCATCTCACACTGCCCTCTTGGGGAATGACAAGACTCTCTGCTGTCCTTTGGGATGCAATTACCCTGCTGGTTGATGTAGAGAACAACCTCCTTTATTCTGGTATTTATTGAATCCAGACCTAATGTCGGTTCTTATTTCAAAGTCCCTGTCGGTGATGCCTACCCCAAGGCCAAGTACAGTAGGCAGTGAACCACCAGAGCTGCCAACAATCAGTACTTTGATGAGCGTCGTTGCCAGAAGATTATCATGCCTGCTCCCATTAGAATCAACATTGCTTTTCCTGGCTCATTTAATGTAAAATGCAATTCAGTTTCAAGGATAAGTACTTTAATTCACAAATGGTTGACAGCAGTAGAATTGCAGTGGAGGCTCTGAACTTAAAAATAGTTTGGGTCTGATCACAAGTGTTTTGGCAATGTGAAATATTTAACAGCATAGGAACTACATAGAGGATATTACTGTTTACCTATATCTGGTCAGGGATAGAGAGACATTGAAGGTATGACAATTGAGTTGTGTGATTTGGAAGTAAATCAATTGGGCTTCCATTTTATATTAAGCAGTATTTTTAAGAAGCAATGCTAGGATTCCATTAATATTTATGCTGTGGTTTATTTTATTAAACTTTTTACACTGATTTATTATACATAATTGCAACGAAGAGGTAGTTCAGTTTTTCCCCATTCGGGTAGAAGTTAAGTACTCTTGAGTCTAAACTTAGGGGACATGTCCTTATTAAAATGAAGCTCATAATTAACATTTCTTTGCATTTTCTATATTCCAAACATGCAAGAGGGAACATTTAAATGCCTAGCAATTAAAATGAAAACATTTTACTTTTACTGGCAGCCTTTTAGCTTTTCAGTTCATCATATTTATAGTTATCATTATTAGACATCTGGAAAAATATAGTTATGCTTGCTATTTATATTACAAACTAAAGAGTTTGAATCACTTTGTAGACATGATCTCATTAACGCTCTCCACATCTCTGTGAGGTAAGTGCAATTATCTTCATTTTATTGAGTTTAAATTACTTTCCAAGGTGTCAAAGAAAACTGTGGCAGGATATGAGGAAAAACTTCAAGGTCTTCCAGTGTCCATTCTAATGGCTAATCCATTTTCATGAAATCATGAAAAAATGAGTTCAGTTTTAAGTGCATTGAGCATAATTTTCTACAAATATTCAATTGATGTAGACATGAGACATAAAATTTTGTAGTTGTCATTTACCAGAATCTTTTATTAACCTGACACACATTCTAATGTCTTTTTCAAACCAACATTTTCTTAAGAAAGTTTTTTGTCAGAGGTGGAAAGGAAATTTAGTTTCCATGTGAATACTTAGTTAACTTAATAAGAAAATTGCCATTATCTTATTTTTCTACTTTGTTTCCTGCAATTTTGACTGTAGGAAGCCATATTTTATAATCCAGATTTGGTTTTGAGTGTTTTCTTTCCAATGGATTTTCTTTATTTAAAAATATTGTGGCAAGCATATATGTCCTTAATATTTGCAGTTTCAACATTATTCCTATATGAAATTCTATGACTTTAGATTTATCATGTTATTGACCCTATACCACTACCCCTTTCCCAAACTTTCCTACATGTTTAACTGATAATCAGGGTTCCCTAACTATCAGGTTTTCCTTTTGTGCCTCTTCTCGCCTGCCTCAAGAAGTCATCAATATATTTTGATTTCTATGTTGTTGAAAAGTGCTCTCAAGACACTTCTGACCCATGGTGACCCTATATACAACAAAAGGATTACAGTCATGAGTCATTCTTAACTTTGTTTTCTCTGAGCCTATCTTGTAGGGAATATGTCTATTTCATTGGGAATCTTCGATTTTTCCCTGACCCTTTTTTTAATTGACTTTATCATGGGTTTCTTTCCTTATGACATGTCCAACGTTTGTGGGATGGCATCTAACCATCCTCACTCCTACAGGACATTCTGGTTGCAATTTTTCCAAGAAAGATCTGTTTATTTTCTGGAATTAAATGGCATTTCCATTATTCTTCAACAGAGTGCTTCAAGTGCATCAATTCTTCTCCACTATTTATTTTTCATACATCAGGTTTAACATGCATTTGATACATTTAAAAAGTCATGATTGAGTTAGGTGCATGTTAGTCCTCAAAGTGATATTTTTCCTCTTTATCATAATAAAGCTATCATTGGAAGCAGATTTGTCCAATGCAAGATGGCATTTGATTTCTTTTTTGGGGGACGGGGGAGCACATCACTGCCTCTGGTGGTTGTGGGCGCTACCCAGTGCCACTCCTGAGAGCAGCTGCTGGATTTGAACCGCCAAACCCACGAGCTGCAGTCCCGCACTCAACCAGTTAAGTCACAGGGGCTCATCCCAGCTTTTGATTTCTTGATATCTGCTTGCATGAGCTTTATTTTTAGACAAAGTACAATAAAGTCCCTGAGAATTAAACTTTTCTCTGCTTCTCATGTTGATGAGTATTGTTCCAGTAGTGAGGGCCATTGTTTCAATAATATTGAGTTGCAATCCATACTGAAGGCTGCAGTCTTTCAGTCATGTGCCAATTGAAGATTGTAAATAAGCCTTTGATCATGTCTCATATTATTCAGTTCCTCTGATAATATATTTACCCCACAGAGTGGATAATTATGGTGAAAACACACAACTTTAAAGCACGTCAGTCTTGACTTTAAACCATGAGGTATCTCCTTATTGTGCGGAAATTATTGCCCCTTCTATGCACAGCTTCTCCACGGAACCACTGCTGGGTGTCTCTGAACAGGCTCTGCATGAACACAATTAAATATTCTGGCATTTCTATTAGTCACAATTATTTTCTATCATTTGTAAGGATCCACATAGTAAAATGCAGGTGCATAGTCAATAAAACACAAGTACACTTTTGCATGTACAGGTACATGTTAGATATTGGTTTTTTTTGCTAATGTTTTCATTTCTTTGGTTGCTTCATTATGGAATGTCCTTTTTTAAAGCATGTCATTTTCTTTACAGGTCTATCTGGGTGGGGTGGGCTGGATGGTTAGTCTGGAGGTGGGGACGATAGGAATGAAGGTACTAGAATGGATGTAGGGGGCAGGCTCTTGGCTGATCCAGGGATGGGGTGAGTAGCATGTGGTACAGGATTGGTGGCGGGGTGGGTGTGGGAGAATTGATAGGGATTGATTAAGACTAACATAATAGAGAGAAAATATTGAAATCCAAATAGAGGTTGTGTGTGATAGTTGAATGAGAGGAGGTATAAGGATATAGAGATAAGAACTGGGGAGTAAGGGGCAATTATAGAGGTTAAATACAAGCACATACATAGGTGCATATTTTCATATGTCAATAGGGAAATAGATCAATATGCATATATTTATAGGCTTACAATTAGGACAGCAGATGGGCATTGAACCTCCATCAGGTACTTCCTCACTGTAAGATCATTTTGTTCTATTAAACTGGCATCCCCTGACATGATCACAGAAAAAAATTGTGTGCATAAGCAAATGTGGTGAAGAAAGCAGATGGTGCTCGGCTATCAAAACATGTAGCACCTGGAATCTTAAATGCTTGAGAGTAAACAAGGGGTCATCCAGCTCAGAAATAACAAAGCCCACATGGAAGAAGCACACCAGCTTATGGAACCAAGAGATGCCAAATCAATCAATTATCAGGTTTCAAGAACTAACAATCATAACATTATATGCTCACTTTCCTGATATGATTGCTCACAACAAATATGTACACAAGCAAATGTGGTGAAGAAAGATGATGGTCTGGCTATCAAAGGATGTATGTCTGGGGTCTTAAAGA
This sequence comes from Nesogale talazaci, assembly GCA_004026705.1. NCBI lineage: Eukaryota > Metazoa > Chordata > Mammalia > Afrosoricida > Tenrecidae > Nesogale > Nesogale talazaci. The sequence goes on along the minus strand of PVJH01001182.1, from coordinate 21,087 downwards.
CTCGAAGGTAAATAAGTGGCCATCTAAGTAAGAAGTAAATCCACATGGAAGAAGAACAATAGCCTGTGGGACCACGAGGTGTCAAAGGAATCCGGTATCAAGCATCAAAGACCTAAAAATTATATAATTATAAATGAGGAGTTCAGATTGGGGACCAAATGCTGGTCAATAAGTGAAGCGACATCCTCTTACAGAGGTGTTGCAGTGAGGAAATTACCTGGTCTGGGTACAGTGTAGTAGCAATGAAATGTGTAACTTTCCTCTGATTTTCAAATGCTTCCTCCCACCGACTATCATTATACCAATTCTGCAAGACAGGCTCAACTAGACCAGAGGATGTATATTGGAGTCAGAAATGTGGGAATTTAGGATAGATAACCATTTGAGACTAGTGGAGAGTGTTGACACTGGGAAGGTGGAGGGATGATGGAGTAGAAAGAGGGAACTAAACAGTTTAACAATAAACCACATGGGTGTAGAAAGGGAGAACTAATTTCTGGGATCTACATGTGACCTCCTCTCTGGGGTGCAATGGGGAGTGGGTGAGTGAAGTGACACATTGGACAGGGTACGATATGAAGAGGTAATAACAATTTGTAAATTATTAGGAGTCCATACAGGAGGAGAAGGGGGAAGAAGAAATATGAGGAGTTGGAGTTTTTAATTTTTTTTTTTAAAAATAAAGAACTAGAGGAAAGAGGAACACATGTTGGGGGGGGATTCAAGTAAAAAATGTTTGTAGATGAACATGGCAATATGTGTAAAAGTATGCTTAATAGGAACAATGTATTGAATATTATAAGAGCTATAAGATCCCTCAATAAAATCTATATTTTTAAAAAATAAAAATAAACAAGTCTATATAAGGTTAGCATTCTCTACTTTAGATCAAAGCACATGTGCCAATAGCAGTGAGTCCTATTCTGAATCTAACTTGATTTTTTTAATCTGTCAATTTACTATTGAAGCTGGTATTGAATAACACTCAAAATTATTTGCATATGATGTGAATGATATTGCGTGATCATTTCTGCATGCACTGTATCACCTTTTTTGGAATAGATAGTTGTCTTCAAAATTTTAGACAAATTAATTCTTTCAGCACTGCACCATCTTGGTGACGCATTTAATCACTAATCTGTCAAGCCCTGGAGTCTTGTTTTTCACTAATGCTTTCCATGTAGCTTAGATTTCTTCCTTCAGTACTACTACTTTTTGATGATATATTATCTGGTTAAATGGCAGAGTACTGTTGAATTATTTTTTTCTAGAGTGAATCTATATTCTTTCCATCATCTTTCGATACCTTCTGTGTAAGTCAATATTTTCCCCTAGAATTCTTCAATATTTTAATGTGAACTCATTTTTTCTTTAGCTGCTCCAGTTTATGATATGCTGATCACATACTTGGGATTGTATCCAGGTTGACCCCACCGCACCATGGCAAAACACTAATGGTGTGCAATAGAACATGGAGTTCCTGAGGGAATGCCAAGCATATACTTTGGGGACGGGGTGTGGCACCCCATCATCCTCACAAAGGGACATTCCTTTGGGTCAATGAAGATACCTTGAACTACTTACAAGCTTGTCTTTTTTATTATTATTTTTACATATGTATATACTTTTTTCTGGAAAATGGTTTTGTTGTTGCTGCTGTCATTTTTTTATTTTGCTTTAATTTTCTTCTTTTTTTTCATTTTGTTTTCTTTTGTCACTTCATCTTGAGATGTCTTGGGTCTTTTGTACATATTATTAACTCTGCAAGTCTATCTAGAGAAGGTAGGTTGGATGAATAGTCTGGAGGAGAAAACAATGGGACTGATGCTTCCGGGGGGACATGGGAGATGGGGAAGAAGGAGAAAGGAGGTGGCATTGATCAGCCCAGGAAACAAGAAGTGATGCAAAATCAGTGGCAAGGTGAGTGTGTAATAGGAATTGATCAAGAGTAATGAAAGAGAGAAGTTACTGAAACCTAATTGAAGGCTGAGCACGATAGTGGGACAAGAGGAAAGTAAAAGGAAATAGAGGAAAGAACTGAGAGACATAGGGCACTTACAGAGGTCCAAAAATAGGCATGTACATAGGTAAATATATTTATAGATGATAATGGGGAAATACATCTACATGCATATACTTACAGAGTTAGTATTAAGGCAACAGATTGGCATTGGACCTCTACTCAAGTACTTTCTCAAGGCAAAATCACTTTGTTCTATTAAATTGGTATTCCAGGAGGATCACTCCCCTGACATAATCACTGAAGACAAATGTGTGCATAAGCAAAAGTGTTGAAGAAAGATGATGGTGTCCAGTTATGAAAAGATATAGTGTATGAGGTCTTAAAGACTTGAAAGTAAACAAGAGGCCAACTATCTCAGAAGCAACACAGCCCACATGGAAGAAGCACACCAGTCTGTGTGACCATGAGGTGTCAAATGGATCGGTTATTAGGCCTCAAAGAACTAAAAATCATACAGTTGTGTGCCCACCTTCCTGAAATAATCACTGAAGACAACCGTGAGCATGAGCAAATGTGGTGAAGAAAGCTAATGGTGCCCGGTTATCAAAAGATAAGTGTCTGGAGTCATAAAGGATTAAAGGTAAAAAAGTGGCCAACTAGCTCAGAAGCAATAATGACCACATGGAAGAAGCACTCCAGCTTTTGTGAACATGAGGTATTGAAGGAATCAGGTATCAGGCAACAAGGAACTAAAATTACTTCATTATAAATGAGGGGGCCTCAAAGCCCACCTGTAGTTAAAGTGACATCCCCTTACAGAAGGGTTGCAGGGAGGAGATGAGTCAGTCACAATAAATTGTAGCAATGATGAAATATACAACTTTCCACTAGTTTTTAAATGCTTCTTTCCCCCACTATCATGATCCCAATTCTACCTTACCAATCTTGTTAGAGGAGAGGATGTACACTGGTACAGAGAGGAGCCGGAAACGTGGGGACTCCTGGACCAGTGGTGAGAATAGCAATACTGAGAGGATTGAGGGAAGGTAAAGTAGAAAGGGGAAACCTATTACAAGGATCTACATTTGGTCTCCTCCCTGTGGTAAGGACAACAGGGAAGTGAGTAAAGAGAGACACTGGACTGTGTAGGATATGAAAAAAATGATAATTTATAAATTATCAAAGGTTCATGGGGGGAGATCAGGGAGGAAGGGGAAATATGAGGATCTTATACCAGGGACTTAAGCAGAAAGAAAATTTTTTGAGAATGATGATGGCAACAAGTGTCCAAATGTGCTTTGCATATAATATATGTATGCATGTATTATGATGGAATTTGTATGAGACTCCATTGAAATGAGTTAAAAGAAAACAAAAATCTGCCCTTTGAAATTTTCTGTTCACATCTTCTACTTCATCTTTTATCCATTAACTTTTCCAATCAACTTTCAAAGGCAAATTTTAGAGTTTTATGACAGCCCCCTTGCTTTTTCTTTCCTGTTTTTTATACACATCTTGCTTTCTGTATTTATGATCTTCAATGGCATTGTTAGTGGTGCTGTTAGGTGGCATCGATTCAGTTCTGACCTATAACAACCCTCTGCACAGCAGAAATACTGCAAGGTCCTGCACCGTCCCATGCTTCTGTTGCAGCAACTGTGGCAACCTTTTTCACTGGGGGTCTTTTGGCGTTCTTTTCTAGGGACAGATCTCTACACCACCACAGTTCAGCTCTCTCCACCATTCTTCCCCAGTACCACCATTCAAATGCATGTATTCTTCTCGGTATTCCTTATTCAATGCCCAACTTTCACATACATATGAAGCAAATGGAAATATCATGGCTTGAATCGGGCTTAATCCTGTTAGTAACCCTTTGCTTATTAACACTTTAGCGAAGTTTTGTACTGCAGATTTAACTAACTCAGTTTTTTTTTTAATTTATTTCTCAACGGCTGTTTCTGTGAGCAATGGTTGTGGATCCAATTAAGACAAAATGCTTGACAACTTCAAACTTTTCTCCATGTATCATTATATTACCAAATGATGCAGTTATGAGGATTTTGGACTTCTCTATGTTTAGTTGTGATTCAAACTGAAAGTTGTAATCCTTGGTCTTCATTAGTCATTGTTTTTGTTGTTTGGTGTCATCCAATCGATTTCAACTCAACCCCCATGTGACAGAGTAGGACTACAGGCTTTTTCCAACTATCATCTTCAAAGAAACATTTGGCCAGGTCTTTCTACTGCAGGGCAGTTTTGTGTATTTTTATTAGTAACCTTTTTGTTGGAAGCCAGATGTGTAACCATTGCACTGCCAGGGATGCTCATTAACCACTAGAGAAATATAAATCTAACCCACAATGAGATATCAAGTAACACTTACACAGTTAGGTAGCCTTTGAAAGATACCTGTAGCTTAATGTCCATTGAAGTACCTTTCACAATAGCTTCTTAACATTTCCTGAAAATTGAAGAGGACTTGGCAGTGTTAATCCTGTGTGCTAACTGACATGCTATGGAATTATTTACTTCTTGATGTTGCTTGCTCCAGGACATTTAGAATTGCTGAGTTCTTATTTTAAAATTGCATAAATGTTGAATTTAGTGTGCCAAGTCAGCCAAAGAGGCCATGTGGGTGGAGTTTGCTCAGGTCTCAACTTGATTGAAAAAGTGAAATAAATAAAGACATCTGGCATCCTATGTCCCCCTTGGCATGCTGCTGCCTTACCTAGTTCTCTGTTTTAACCAGTGTGTTGCACTACCTGTGGGCCAACCCCCCCACCCTAACCCCCATGAATCTTGTGACTAGAGCTTGATGTTCCTTGGAAACTTGCTTCTCTACTCTGCTGGGGCCTACATAGCTTGAACCTGAGTCTAGTAGGTTCTGTTGCTACTTTTGTGTTTGAGATCCCATCAGGGCCAATTTCTCTAAGCCCCAGAGCCACTGACTGTTTCTGACCCAGCTGCTGCCTACTGCCTGCCTTTCCTGAGGGAAGGCTCCATGGTCTGCTTCCTTGATCTTGGATCCACAGCAACCTACATGAGTTGAAGACTTCAAGTACATTAACTGTTCCCTGAAAGTGAGGTAAAGAGAGCTCCTGTATTTCTATGTATACCAATTAGCAGTTGTAATCATTCTCAATGTATACACTTACCCTCAATTATATAACTGTAAGTGTACTGGTATTTTGTTGTTGCTGTTTTTGTTTTGTTTTACTCTAGAGAACCCTGTCTAACATAAATTGTCCTTTCAAATTTGGTGCCAGATCTTGAGTTGATATTTCATTATGATCTGGTAAATAGAATACACACAATATTCACCATCATAGCTAGGTTCCCAGGAGCAGGTCATCCTGTGAAAGTCACCATGATGCTAAAGTAGAGCACGGACACATTAGATTAAGAAATGGATCTTTATACAACTGCCAAATTGCATCATCATGTGTCTGCCAAATCACTGAGGACCAAATCACTATCCAAAAGGATGCATAAGTTTTTTGCCACAGTAGTTAACATTACACTCATTTCACACCTGGTGTTTTTTTTATATTGTCAGGTATATGTTACTAATGTGAAAATGTTGGGTAATTTATTTATTATGATTGTAAATACAAGAGGTTGGATAATAAGATAATAAGAGAGTAGAAGAAAAAGTAGATATATTTAGAACATAGACCATCAATAGCTGTATGCAATGTCATTAGGTGCTCTCAGGTCAGTTCACACTCACAGCGATGTCATGTACAACAAAATGACACTGTCTGATGATGTGTCATCCTCACACTTATAATTATGTTTTGAATATAATAGGGAAAGTCACATTTCTCTACGTATGATCAGGTAAGCCTTCTAGAATTAATTTGCACAGATTTTTGAGGCTATATTGTAAAACATTATAAGATGTGTATTTATTAGTTATACCTACCAGTTGGGAAAGCAAAATACAACTCCACAAAAATAGTCAAAAATAAAAGTAGAATCTCTCAACCACTAGGAATTTCATTTAAAAAATTCTCAGGAAGGGAGGTAAAACAGCTGAATGTATATGAATGTTCAACATGATTACAAGTGCAAATGTTTATTCTTGGAGAAAAACCTTATATTTATTTAAAATAAATAACAAACCAATGTAGTATATTACAAAGATTATTTTATTGTGAATGGAAATTAAAGTAAATTAAATATCAAGAAATGTATATAAATTTATGATCATACATATATATGCATATGTATTTTATAAACTTTTTTGGTGAGAGGCCTCCCTGCCCTCTGGTGGTATTTTATAAACTTTTTAGCATCAGTGTATGCTTATTATATTCACCTTTATATCATCTATTCTTACATATTCCTCTCTACTTCATTAAAAAAATGTCAGCCATGGGGACCCTCACAGACCCATAACCCTAGCCAGGACAACACTGGAGACAGAGCGTGGGAGTTGGGACAAATGTGACACAACCACCCTGGGGCAACACACCAAGGGGGTGCAACAGAGCAGCAAGGAGGCAAATCAATGACATAACCAAGGAACAGCAAGAAGAGAAAATGGACTTGGTGTGTAAGGCATAGCAACTCATCAGACCGGATCAGAAAAAACTGATGAAGGTCAACAAACAGACCTAGACCTATTATTTATAAGGTTTGCTTTTTATTGCTGGTGGTAGGGTTGTTTATTTTCTTTTACTGTTTTCATTTGCTTTGTCATTTTTGTGTGTGTTTATAATTTTTCTTGCATGTCTACCTAGAAAAGTGGGACAAACAACCTGCAGGAGAAAACCACGGGACAGAAGGTTCCAAGGAGACAGTGGAGAGGAGAGGTGGGTGAAAGAGAGAGAGAGAGATGCCAACAAACCAAGGGATAAGAGAACAACAAGTGTTTGAAAATCGATAGCAAGGAGGGCGTCCATCGGATGCCTGGTTGGGCTTGATCAAGGGCAGTGTAGCAAAGAGGAATTACTGAAATCTGAATGAAGACTGAACATATAATGGGACAGGAAGAAAGTAAGAGGAAATGGAGGAAAGAAATTGTAGGCAAAGTACATTTATAGAGATATAAATACAAGCATGTACATATGCAAATATATGTTATATATACTGATAAGGAAATAGATCTAGGTTATGATATATATTTATAGGTTACGAATTAAGGTATCAGAGGGACACTGGGCCTTGACTCAAGTACTCTCTCGACACAAGAACATTTTCTAATAACCTGGTATTCTGTTATACTCACCTTCCCTGAAAACATTGCAGAAGACAAAATGGTTGAATAAGTCAATGATGTGAACAAAGATGATGATGCCCAGCTATCAAAAGATATTGCAGTTGGGGTCTTAAAGACTTGAAGAGAAACAAGTGACCATCTAGCTTAAAAGGAACAAAGCCCACATGGAAGAAGTACACCATTCTATGTGATCATGGAGAGTCAATTGGATCAGGTATCAGGCATCAAAGATCCAAAAACAAAAAAATCATATTTATGTGAATGAGGGGACATGTGGACTGGAGACTCAAAGCCCATCAGTTAGACAATTGGACATCCCCTCAAAAAAGGGTAACAAGGAAGAGAAGAGTCAGTCAGGGTGCAGTACAGCACCTATGAAACATACAACTTTCCGCTTTCCTCTACTTCTTCCACTATCATGATCCTAATTCTACCTTACAAATCCAGGTAGACCAGATCATGTACACTCTTACAGATAAGAACTTCCAACACTGGAATTCAGGGCAGATAATCACTTTAGGACCAATAGTGTGAGTATACATATTTGGAGGGTAAGGGAACAGTTGGGAAAGAAAGGGGGAACCGATTTCAATGATTGACACATAACCCCCTTCCCAGGGGGATGGATGGATGACAGAAAAGTGGATGAAGGGCAACAGCAGATGGTGTAAGACATGAAGGGTTCATGAGAAAGAGAAGGTGGGGAGGTGAGAAAATAAGCTGATACTTAGGGCTCAAGTAGAAAGAAAATGTTTTCAAAATGATGTCAACAAATTTACAAATGTACATGAAACAATGGATGGATGGACTGTGATATGAATTTTAAGAGCCACCAATAAAATTATTTTAAAACAATAAAGGAAAATAAACTTGTGGCGGTCATGTTCTTATGATAATTTCATGATTGAGATGTAGGGGTGGAGTCTAGCCTGTTAATCTGGAGATAGTCACTGAGTATCCAATGAGGCTTCCGTGTGGGCATGGTTTTCTCCTGAGACTTCTGGGAAATCTCGCAATATTTCTCTCATGTAGATGAGAAGCTACCTGCCTAGTTGTTGGGAGTTAGTCTCAGAGAAGATGAATTATGGACAAGACAAGATGGCAGCATCTGATGAGCTGAAGGAGCCCAAGGAGAAGCCACATGTCCCTGAGGAAACCAGACCTCTAAAGCTGGTAAAGCCACATGGGGAGCCCTGCCAGCGCTGAGTTGCTTCTACTACCACTGGATGCTATCGATGGACCCTAAGTCCTGGAAGTGAGGAGCCATGGGGAGGCCCCTGCCAGCGCCGGGATTCTGCACCCACTGGTCTATGACTTTGTAAGTTGGAAGGAGACATTATAGATTGGTATTGGGCATATGGACTAATGTCAGACTTATGACTTTGAAATGGACTGGGTTGGGATGCTTACTTAATGTCCTATTCCTCTTGTATATAAACTGTACATTTATATCCATAAGCATGTCTTTAAGTTTGTTTCTCTAGTTTACCTGGACTAACACAAAACTAAACTGAAAAAAAAATGAGAAAAATGTCTTTGTTAGGGTTATTTAATCGGGTTATTAGTAGAAATTAAAATATACTGAACAAACAAATTTCTGACAAAACCAATTCCTGAACAGAAAAAGGTATTTAATGGGTCTGAAAATTTCCTCGGGGTACTAAGTGACAAATAACCCCAACCCTATGATAATTTAGCTGTTCACTTACTATATAAATTATTCCTTTAATCTTCGTGAGCTGTTGACTGTTCAATGACTTCTGACTCATACCAATACTCTGAACTGTATTGCAAAACTATATTCAGGGGAAGTACGTGACTAATTTTTAATAAAGCAAATTGCTGAACCTTTCTTCTGAGGCATATTTGGGTGGACTTAAACCTCTACCCTTTGCTAAGTCAGATGAGTACGCTATTTGCACCATTACCTAGGGAGCCTATCTTTGTGTAGAGATTAATCTAGACTCCTAAGGGATTTTCTATTCCAAATCAGTTGATCCTGTCCCATAGGAATCGTACTCCTGTAAAGATTTCATCTCAAAAATCCACAGGGGCAATTTTAAGTTCACTATGAACTGCTCTTTATCTATGAAAAAAAAAAAAAGCTTTCTTTGAACTTGCATAGAATTCACCAAAATAAAGGGAATTCTCTTAGCTTATTTATTTGTTCTTTTGTGGTCCTTGTTCATGGGGAATCCAGTACTAAACCCAAACTTGACAAAGTTGTTACAAGTGATTTGCATGATTGCTGGCATCCAGGTTTCAGAGAAATGGAAACATTGTGCTAAGAACCTTCTTTGTTCTTTCTTCTTCAATCCCTCCCTCAATTTCTCAGTTACAGTCTTGAAAAGCCACAATGGGTTGCTCTGAGTTAGCAGTGACTCTATGGTGATGAGTAATTAAACAGTTTAATCTAAATAATATCTTAATAGTTTCCCATTTTACAGAGAGGTGGTAAAAAGAGGACAGAGGTTCTTATTTACTCCATACCAATGCTCCTGGTCTTGTAATTTTAATGAATCTCTCACATTAATTCATATTGAGGAGGTAACAACTAATGAACCAATCTTGATGCATGATGACTAGCAAACCATGACATTTCACTTGTGATTTAGTTTGTTAGCTTTGTCATGCTGTTTTCTAACTATAGGCCCCCTATTCAGGAGACTGCCCTGCATTTAGCTGACATGCCTCCTTAGGTTTCTCTGTGACATTCCTCAGACGTTCTTTATTTTCAACGACCCTGGAAGTTTTTAAGTGGTTTGTAGAATATTTCCCAACACGTTAGTTATGGGTTGGCAAAACTGCGCTAATTTGGAGTCGTTCCCTTTCACGTTTTCAAGCTAAACTCATTAAAATGATTACCAGATGGGTCATCTATATCTCATTTGTGGGAAATTATTTTATACCTCTTAAAGGGGTACCTCTTAAAGGGGTATCTATGTACATCTTTGTTTTCCATCCTATTGTATGATCTGTCTTATTATCTTCATTTGTATTATCAATAACTTTAAATTCCATTGTGAACCCATGAGTGTTTATTTTCTTTCTTGCTGTAATCCGAGACCACATTATTCATTTGATGCTTGAATTGCTTAATGTTTAATCATTGGCAGCTCTTTTAATTGAGTCCTGTGCCTTTTCAGGTGCATTGCATTTTTATTTTTTTAAATATTTTCTTACTGTCTGGAACTACAAGCTGCTCCAGGTTCATTTTCTTTACCTGCCTCCCCCCCTTGAATTAAGCAATTCTCCAAGAAGGTTTATTCCCTTTTACTGGATAGTAGTGTTAAAAACTGTGTATTGTGCATATTTAAATAATTAATTTAATATTAATATATTATTTGACTTTCTTATTACAGTATTAACCATATATTTAATTTTATTTTCTTTACTGGTTGCTTTACAGTTTAATATTGCAGACTGAAATTATCAATTCAATTTTCAAGTGTTAATGTACCCCTTCAAGCACAGTATGAAGACCTTACAGAAATAAGTTTTCACATCTTCTTTTGCTTCTTTCTGATATTGATTCCATGACGGTTGTTTTGTAAGGAGCATGGTACATACGGTCATGTGATGTTTAGACTGCGACTACAGTTTGGTGGCTCAAACCCACAAGACAATTTTCAAGAGAAAGATGAGACTTTCTGTTCCCAGGAAGATTTATAGTAACAGATAAGATACATACGGTTTCTAGCAGTCAGAACTGACTCATTAGCATTGGGAGGTATGTCAAAAGCCCACAGTAATTTTTTAAGTAAATATATGTATATATGTGTGTGTGTGTATGTATATTTGGTTTTATGGGCATCACTGCCCTCTGGTGGCCTGGGAGCTACCCAGCGCTGTTCCTGAGAGCAGCCGGTGGATTTGAACCGCCAAGCTCGCAGGCCACAGTCCCGCACTCAACCACTTACGCCACGGGGGTTCAGCCCTATATTTTTATTTTTTAAAGTATTAAATAATTCGGCCTGAGCCCCGGTGGTGTAGCGTAGTGCTTGTGCGTGGGACTGCGGCCCACTGGGACGGAGGTTCAATTCCAGCAGTGGGGCTGGGCCTCCTACTCCCACCACCGGAGAGCAGTGATGCCCACAAAAAAAAAAGTGATAAATAATTATTTTCACCTATCTATTTAACATTATCCTCACCACATTCCTTGTGCATATACAAAATTCTCCATAGTTTCATTTTCTTTTTAATTAAAGAGTATTCTTCAGTATTTAATTTGGTTAGTGTTTGATGAAATCAATTGTTCCACCATGTCTTTCTGAAAGAGAAACTGCTTTATTTCATCCTAGTTTTTTAATTATTTTAGGCTATAATTTTTGCTGCTGTTATTTATAGATATCACTTCATTATCTGCTTTCTTACATATTTCCTAGTCATAATTAGATGCTTTATGTTTATTCCTTAATAGTATATTATTGCTGATTTTGTTTTTCTGGCTGGTTTAAAAAAATAATTTGTCACTATTTTTGCACTAGGATTATGATACATCCTGCCGAAAGTTTTCAGTTGTTGTTACTTTTGCATTTTTCTCCTTGCTGTTCATTAAGCTATCTATTTCCCAACCCTGATGCTCTTTTTTTGCACTCCCATATAACCTGCTGCCATACGTGCGTTATGGCTAAGTTACTGCATAGACCTATCATCCATATCTGGGTAACAATGTTTCTTCCCTTGTCTCCCAGAGTTGTAGAAATAATTTGGAAGACTTTTGTAATAGTAACAGAGGTATACAATTGTAACAATACACAAAACTATGATAGGTGTTTCTAAGGAACTTATATACTTTAAAAATATTAAAATATGTAATTTTTAATTTGTTTTATGATATTGGTTTTGTTTCTTTACAGTTGTTTTTTAATGATATGCCCTGCCTGAAACATTTTTTTTTCAAGTTGTGGCATTTTAAGGCCAGAAGGGCAAAGAGTTCAGGATTCTTCACACTTCTTCCTGTGTGGGTTTGTTTTCTTCCCCAATCCATCTTCTTTGTTTACTTGCCTCATAACAAAGAATACACATTTATTTCACTGGTTTCTCTTCAATATAATTTCTGCTATTAAATTGTTTGTTAAACTTTGGTGCTTTGCTACTAATTATCATCTTTAAGGATATTATAATTCTGTAACTAAAGCTTCCCTGAATCCTGAATTTATATATATATTAAAATATATTTATTTTAGACTGACTTATACTTACAGTCAAAATGTTTACAACTTGATGCAATGCTATTTTTAATTGAAATAGTTTAGTAGGGAAACATTAAGAAAAAACAGCAAAGCACACTTATCAAAAATACACTAATATACTATTCTATATGTTCTATAATCATCTATTTTAATAGAACTGTGTTTAGATCAGGTAATAATTAACAAAAAACTTAGAAATGTATTATAAGTATGCTATTTTTTGTACATTTGTTATTTTGGGATTTTTTTCTGAATAATGTATTTACTAAGCATAGATTCTAAATAATTCCTTAGGTTTTATGTGAATTGCATTGCATTTATATTTCTTAACAATTTTATTGGCAACTATTTTACATATCATATAAGTCAATAGTTCAACCATTCAGTTATATCTAGGAGAATTGTACGATCATCTCCACATTAGTTTTAGAGCAAACCCTCATATAGATAACTCACATTTAAAAAGTGTTATGAAACCCCAATCTGTTCTCAGTCTCCATCCCATCCCTGTCACCATTATTTTCTCTTATATTCCCCTTACTCTACCTATCCTCTACCTCCCACCCCTGCATTCCCAATAACCTCGTGTATCAGTTAGTCTCATTATGCACCTACTCCTCCTGAATTTTACAGGTGGGAGACTCAACAGAAATCAAAGAAAAACAAAATCTTGTTAAGGTGGTAAGGATACAAACATATTAGCATATAAATATACAAATAATACAAGATAAAAATATAAATAATGGAGGCACCATAATTCTGAGGTACCATGTTAGACTCGTCTGTGACATTTTTGCATAGGAAACCATTTGATTACTGCTGGCTGTGCATCATTGCCCTTTCCCATGATCAATGATGAGAAGAGCATTGATTTGATGGTTCTGCAGGGCTCAGTGTGGAACTCAAAACAGGCTTTATAATGTTCTTCTAATAAAGAACAACAATAATTTATTGTCTTTTGTGACATTATTTCATCTTTCTTCTATGGATAGTATGTAATAATGTTTACTTGGGCTGTAGAGTTCCAACGGAGTGCTTTCTCAAATTGAAAATTTTCAGGACCAGCTTATAGCTCATATAAATATTATGAAGACATAGAATGCCACTTTCATGAAGTAGTCTGTTTGCAAGCTCATATTAAAGATTTGGAACTAATCCAACTTGCCCCCTTCGAATGGTAAACTGTCCAAATTCGGTTTCATTGTATAACTGTAGCCTTTGGTGGAATGATTTTTTGTTTTACCCAGATACACTTTATTTGGAAGGTATTGGTAAGGTGAACCTTACCAGGAAACCATTATGTCTTCAATTATGAACATTTCTCCAGCAAAAAGACGCCGTGGTACTTTTGAGCTAAGGCATCAAACAGTGATAATTTTTTCCTAAGTCTGCTGCCTTCCTTAGTTGTCTCTTTATTTATAGAAGGAAAATTAAAAAACAATGATCTGAACCAATTTCCAGATATAATGATATGTGTCAATCTGATTTGTTTTATAACCAAAACTTATTTTACAAATCCCATTCAAATAAATCCCACGAACTGATGATTTCTTTTCTTCTTCTTTTTCTTCTTTTTTTTTTTTTTGATAAATCTCTTTTTCAGTGGGATTCCAGGTGCTTGTAATTTTACACTGAGGATCTGGGTTTTGCTGAATTTTCTCTTTCCATGTTGATTTGTTTCTGTGGCCAGGCGATGGATTAGTGGCATATCAATAAACAGTGAGCTTGTTCCTCCAGGATATACAGTTTGATCATCTTTGAGTAGCCAATTTGCTCTGGAAAATCACCTTTACTCCGAGTACTAACCAGCACACAGTGATCAGCACATGTCACTTTTTCTTCCTGTTCCTAATTAATTCACATAAACATCATCAAAAGTATCTTCCTATTCAAAATAATCTTGCTCCTGATCTCCTGAATCTGAGGAACTTAAGAAAATCCTATTTCTTATCCCTGCTTCCTCTGAACCAGTTCATCTCCAGCACTGCTCACCTCACCTATATTTCAGCTCCATCTGACTGACGTGATCATCAGAAGGGAGAAATCACTCTGAATTGAGGCACACTTGACACAGTTCCATTCTGCAATGAAAAGGACGCTTTTTGGCATAAGAAACAAATGGACTAATGAAATAATTCGGAAGCTTTATTGTCCAACCTTTGCTTTCAAACAACACTAATTATATCAAAAAGGAAAAAAAGAAATCCATTTATCAGCAGATGATTGAATAACTCCATGGCCCTCTGCAAACCTCGGATTCCAGCATCTTGAGAAAGAGGCCCAATTTGGGCTGGATGATCTTCATGCTAAGTGATTGCTAGATTGTTTGATATCAAGACACAGATCATTACACTTTATTTTTTCACTCCTCAAAAAATTAATTTTGCATTATTTACTGTTAAACTTTCAAGAACACCCACCTAATTCCAGTAGAGTGAAAACTTGTAGGCAATCATTCCAAATTTATTTTTTAATCTCTAGAAATTCTCATTCATCCTTATTTTTAAAAACCATTACTCCCCTCCCCCCCAACACACGTCATTTTCTCAATTCTCTGCTTGAAAACTGTTGTAGTTAGATGTTGCACAGGCGGTTACCAATGATAGTCATTTACAACTGATGGCAAGGGTGTCTGGGTCTGTCTTGACATAGCTTTAGAATTAGTGTCATGTTTGAGTCCCTTTCTCAAGTTTATGCATTCCATATTCCACTTAATTATGGATGTTGACAGCTTTGTCTCCTTGTTTTAGTCTTTTCCAGCCAGCCAATTAATTTCTCAAAAGATTTAGTCTATCCATGTCAGTAAATTCAACCCAACTTACAAGAGGTATGTTCTTTTCAGTCATAATTTGAGACCCTTCCAACCTGTGGGTCTTGCCTGCAGCTGACAATTCCCTGGCTCTGGTATTCATAGAGTGTTCAGTATCTAACTCCCCAAAGTTAGACTGCCTTTTTTCTTTAAATCACTCCTCAAAATCCAACTTCTTTCTTCCCAGCTTGTTCTTAGTCTGGAAGCTCTTTGGAAAACTCTTCGTCGTGAGCAATCTTGTTGGTATTTGCAATAGAGGTGACATCATTTTAAACATCATGGAAAAACACTGGTTCATACAATACAACAACTTGAGAGAAGTTTTTAATAGTAGTTCCACTAAAATCCTGTTTTCTCATCCTTACTTAAACTGTTACTAATGACTGATTTTTCATCTTCTTATGTGGATCGCATTTTTTCTGCTTTCCATGCGTGGCAACTTCCCACTGAATATCATTGTTAATTTTACAATACTGGAAATACTAGTTTTTAGTATTTCTTGAAATAGTGTTAGATGTAGCCTCAGTGTGCAGTAAGGACAAGTCAATAAAAGCCTTCATTGCATGGCTAGCACTCAATCTAGCTTACTGATAAGGCAAGCCTTCATTTTAAATGACCAGTATGTATTATGGGGTATTTCTACTTGGAATAGTAAAAAAACAATTACTCCCAATCATGTGTGACATCTAGAAATGTGTTTGCTACTTTCCGGTGTACTAACTTCAGGTCATCCCCTCTTAAATAATACACAAATTAACTATACCTACAGACAATAGGAAATATCTCTATGGCTCATCTCATCCTCTCATTTTAACCATTCTTCTCTAGGAGCTGTCATTGCAAATCCTAATTACCACTCCAAACCTGAATCTTATTTCCAAATCTTTAACTCAGTTAGGCTGCCACACTTGTTTGCATTAGCCCTGCAGAAGAGTAAAAAATTGTACAGACAATAAATGCTGACTATCACAAATCTCATTGTTTGCTGATTCTCCTTAGTACCATAATCTTGCATTGTCCATTGCCCAGAATTAAACCAACTCATTCACTGTCACCAAGTCAATTCCATGTCAAACCATGCTAAACTTTTAAAGAAATTTTCTTCTTTTTTTTCTAGCTTTCAGGTTGAGGATAGTATGAGAATAAATCTGACTGCTCATTACTCTTCACACATGTATGTGGAAACTCTTGTATTTACCTTTATTTATATCTACTTTTAAAAAATTGACACATAGTATTCTATATTTTATTTCTGCACACAGGAGGCAAAAGCTTTGCGACAAAAGCATAGAAATCATTTAAAACATCCTGCACAACTACAGCTTAGCTAATATAGCAAAGAGAATGTGTTCTCTAGTGGTATGGTATGAGAATTACAGTCAGAAATGTTATCATTTACAAAATACATATTTTGGGGGGACGCAATTCAATCTACAACATATAACATGTATTGCTATCTCTTTTTGAGTGATGTTCGCAATACCTTAGCTCCATAGTGTCTCTCCCACTGCCCTCAGTGCCAGTTCCCGGAGTCCCAGTGTTGGTGATTCACAGCCCTCCTTGTCATGTTCTCTTGGAAGATCCGTGTGAAAAACAGGTGTATGATTTTACTCAACCCAGCAGGGTAGCTTCATAGTCTCCCCCCACCCCTCACTGTGTCTCTGGTTTCTGAATAATGAATCTTTCTTTCTACATATTCACGATGGATAGGAGGGATGCTGTTGGTAAACGTGATGATATAGTCATGGTGGCCAACAAGATGTACAAAACAGAAGATCAAATGTACCCATTCGACACACATATTTAAAAGGCCACATAAATTTGTCAGAGCAAAGGGTTGCGGTAGAAAGGCAGATGGATGTCTTGTTGACACATTATGGGACCAGATGACAAAATGTCAAAAAGGAATTGAATTTAAAAGACATTTTCCTGACACAAGTATCCATTTATTGAATCATATTATTGGTGACTAATTGTGATTTGGGTTAGTTTTAAGTGAAAAAGGGAAGACTGAGTTGCTACAAAATTAGAAAAATGGAAATTTCACCTGAAGCAGTTCGTGTTTTTATTCTTAATTATTTATTGTTTGCCAACTTTCATAGTAACTGGAGACTGTTTAAGGTATTTGATACCTAATAACATATTGGTTACTATATTTATATGGGTAGGATTAACTCGGGCAAATAAAATATCATGGAAAGTTTTATGTAATAATTCAAATAAGTATAAGCCGTCACAAGGGTATAGTTCGTGTACTGCTATAATATACAATACACAAACCCTTTCTCCCTCTAAAGCTTAACTTTTGTCTAGTTTAATCCCTGTGGATATACTGTTTCTCAATAACATAGAATCAAAAGATTTGAGTCTTAGTCTCAGAGATGACTTGTAGCCACCTGATATTGATCAGAATTAGGTTCTATTTTCTATCAGTTTGCTTATTTGTAAACTTGATGAAGCAGATTCTTGTAGTACTGTAGCTCACAGGTCAGACTAAGAGGTCAGACTTTTCTTTTGTTTTTAACTTAATCCCCGCCCCCACACACATCTTGGTGACAATGCTATAGTGTACTGAAATAATAAAGTGGTGAATTTAAAACTCACTAAATAAATATCTTATATTTTCTAATAAAAACTCGTATGTAAACATTTATAAACCATATGCACTTACTGCAAAAATAATTTAAGAGCTATACATACATTTTGGAAAGGAGACTACTAAAACCAACACAAAAGGGGGTAGATGAAATAAAGTAGAGGACAATGGTGGCCACATATTACGCACCTATTACGCACGTAATATGCACCTAATAACAGCTAATAGTCTGCCCACTTTCAATCCAGGCACTCAGTTTGAACATTTCTGTATGATGCCAAAAGGCTAATGTAGCATGGAGAGAACAGAATGCACTCAAGTGTTAAGACCTCACTGAAGATGGAGAGGCACTTAGTTGTCGTCTCTGTGTGTAAATTCCTTCATAAAAATTACACTAAAGTTCTGTCTTAACAACTGTTTTAATATGCTTTTATCTCTGTAATAAAATAGAAAATCAGAAATCCGTAAAGTTAAATATACATGTGTTTGTCAGTGTAGATATACTATGCAATAGTAGACAGAGAGGCTGCATGTACCCAGGAAGAAGGGAAATAGAGGAGGCTTATAAAACTGAAAAATAAACAAACAAGAGTGGTCATATAATTTCTAAGGATAATATTTTAAAATGTGAATTTCTAGCCATTTATTTCAAGGTGTCTTTAGGTAGACATAAACTCCCAATATTCCAATTATCAGTTCAGTATATAAATCATTTACATAGCCAAGTCATGTTTTGAAATCTCACAATGAAGGGGTGATCTTTTAATTAAACCTGATTTTCTTCCTGGAGAGAATTCTAGAATTCACTTGCTTTACAGCTCTTTGCTCCTTAGAACAAACTCCCCTTTCTTATAATTTTAATAGGCAACTACCGATGAGACATAAGAAAATCAGACATTAATGGGGGCTGGGCTTATTTTTCAAGCTATGTTATTTCTGTTAAAAATTGGAAGTCTAGAACTAGATTTAGATTTGAGCAGTCTCTGACTCTGGAATGAAGTTGGTGACACTTTTGAAAATCAAGGTCTCTACAACAATGGGTTGGTCTTCTAGGTAGCTTACACTTAAGCCATCAAGGCAATAACCACTCATGGCAACTTTACAGTACAGAATGGAACCGACCCTTTGCATTTCAAAAACTGTAAATATTTATTAGAGTAGACAGTTTCATCTTTCTCCGTTGAAGCAATTAGTGGTTTAGAACCATGGATTTTGAAGCTAGCTGCTCGTGGTATAGTTCACTATGTCACAGGTTATGCATCAGTTAACTGTATGGGCTAAAAACTTAGCTAGATTTATTTAACAAGTATGCTTATATAGATTTTTGGGATACATTATCTGGGCTATTCTGGAGTTCTTGACATGGAAGTAGGAGAAGTGCAAGAGAAGAAACTCATTTGTGCATTTTCACTTCAAGACCCTGTGTACAAAATATTAAGTAGTAGCTCAATGGGCAAGGGAAGTCATAAATATCTAAAAAATTGATTGGTAACTATGTAAATATATGGTAACTAAAAATATCAGCATAAAGGAAGAGTTTTTGCCTCAAGTTGCTAGAAAGGATAGTCATGAATATTTGCTGAACAATAATTTAGTTTATAAAATCATATCCATTAAGACATGTAAATAGAATTATCTTCAACGTTCTAGAGCTGACAGGAAATATCCACCATATAAGAAGAAATTAGAAGACAAAGTGAATAAGTCTCACATTCAGTGAAGTCACAGTTCATGACAGTGATTAATTGCATTAAAGGCTAGGTAGTAGTCATTTTTTAAATGTCACTGTGGCTAATATAATGGAAAGATTGAATCAGAACAAATTTAGATCAAGTAGGCTGTATGAACTTACCCAAATTATGAACCAATATATATTTAGCTTTTACATTTTTAATAAATAAAAATATAATTACCTAAATTACATATATAACCTATATTTTTATCAAATTTAAATGTTACATCCTTTTTAGTTCTTGCCTATTGACACATACAAATATCTATATTTGTTCTTCTCTTGTTTATATTGATTATGAAATTTTGTAGCTGTTTTAGCTAGCTCAGTATATGTAGTTAAGTGTACAGTTTCAACGAAAAGTGAAAGAAAATATTGTTGTAAGTTAAAATCTCATAAAATTAAAAGTAACTGTTTAATGGAAAGGTAGTTATAATTGAGTACAATTATGTTTGTGATTGGGGAAATATTTTAAGCAAACTTATGAAGGTTCAATCTACAGCTATGATATGATAAATATTTAGTCCAATATCACATCAGATATTTATAAAACAGTTTATGTATTTAAACTATTTAAGTGATAAAATACATACATTAATTAGCTTTGTGCTAAAAACAAAATTCTTGTTTGGTTTCTATGCAAAATTCACACAATGTTAATAAAGCAATCTGAACAATACAGGTAAGACAAATGACTAAGTTTCTATATTCAGAGGACATTTCATACAAATAATTATATCCCTTGATTTTACACTATACATATATGGGTACTAGGTAAAGCATACTATAAAAACTCATACATTGAAGATAAAATATATTTACATTAAATGGAAAAAAGAGAAAAATTTAAAAAGCACATGATAGAAGGTGAGAAATGTGGTCACATGGATCCAGGGATTTTTTTTTAGCCATCCTTGGGAATTGGAAATGAATGAATGAGACGTATATTTGAGACCCATGTGCATAGAAAGAAGTTGTGATCTCAGATCTTAGCTCTTTGTGGGTTATCTCTGGACACAACCTAAACTCAGGTCAGAGATAGAGCACATCACTTTCTTTGGGCTTTATTTTTTGGTACTAGGACTAGCAATCCATTTTCTGAGAAACTTCAGAGTCTTCAGTAAATAAAACTTAAAAAAAACCAAATAGATAAATAAAACAAATGCCAAGTTAAGAGCTCTTCATGAAGCTTTCATAGAGGCCATCGAGCAAAAGGTTGTTGGCAGGTACTGTGGGGTCTGTGGGAATCCTAGGTAAAACAGAATTAAACACTACCACCCATGCACTGTCCTTACAATCCTTGTTAATCCATGAGTTTATTGTGGAAGCCACCCTATCCATCTGTGTAAAGTTACTCCATTTTTTCACTGACCTGAACTTTATTAAGCATAATGTTGTTTTCCAGTAAATGCTCTCTCCTAATAACTTGCCCAAAGGAGGGTAGACTCTCATCACCAAGACGTCTCTTCACATAACTCCAAAGATTCAATATCAAGTCAATGATCTCGTAGCAGAATATAGAAAAATAATCAGTCTAGCAAAGATATATATACAAAGATATACAC